>VXBI01007170.1:120515-199527 GCA_013397375.1 Toxostoma redivivum
AGGCGCTGTCCGAGTCGCGGGCGCGGCCCCCGCCGGGGAGGACGCCGCGCTTCAGCTGGGGGGAGCTGCCCCGCGCCGCCTCCCGCAGGCTCCGGCGGCCGCCGCCCTGCGCCGCCGCCCCGGGGGCTCCCTCCGCCANGCGCGGCGGGAGGGCTCCGCGGGGTTCAGCCAGTCCCGGAAATGCTCCAGCAGCTCCGCGTTGCGCGCCCGCCCGCCCCGCGCCACCAGGAACCGCACCACTGACTCCTGCTGCAGCTCCGCCGGCTCCGCCATCGCCGCCGCTACCCCATCGCGCCACCGGCGCTCCTCCTGCTGCTACTGCCGCTGCTGGTGATGGTGGTGGCAGGGGTGGTGCGGGCGCAGCAGAGCTGCCGCTGCCCGAGCCCCTCCTCCCGGCGGCAGCATGCCCGGCAATCACTGCCGCGGCGGCGGCACCGCGCCGCCCTCCGGTCGGGAGGCGCCCGCCAGCAGTGCCCGCCCCGGCGGTGGAGCTGCGGCCGCATCCCCTCCCCGCGCTCCTCCCCGCCGCGTGGCTCTCCCCTTCGGCGGCACTTTTGGCCGCGTCCTTCCCTCCCTGCTCTCCGCCCTCCTTCTCTGTCTCGTCTGGCGGGGTATGGCCGCTTCCGACACCGGTCGGCACCCGGTAAGTCCCCTCCGCGGTGCGGGGAGCAGCTGGTGCGCAGCCCTCTGCGCCGAGGGTGAGCCCGGCATGGCTGAGGGGACAGAGGGGCCCGGCAGCACGGGCACCAGGAGGGGAAGGAGGGTGATGGTCACACCGTGCAAAGAAGTGGAAGTGCCGCCCGTACCTCACTGCCCTCGCTGTGGGCACCGGGCGCTGCCCCAGGGCCGCGTCAGAGTGGGGGTCCGGTTAGTGTGGGAGATGAAAAGATCCTTCCTTACGCCGTCTAATTCCCAGAGCTGCCAGGTTTTTAGAACACTTGTTGTTAAAGGAACTTGTTTTCAAACGTCACTCTTAGCGCTCCCGTGGCGTATCGCGTATTTCAAGAAATAAGTTGAATCTTCTCTACTGAAGAATTTCCTCTGTGTAATGGCAAAGCTGTCAACTTTATGTTCTGAGCCCATCCACACGGTAGTGCTGGAGCCTTAGTTCCCCTGGAGCGTAGTTCCTATGCCTCTTGGTAGTGGTGGAACACTCAGGGCTCAGGAAGAGGTTTGGGCACGTTAACGTGGGAATGTCCCCCCGGTGGCTGGGCATCCTTCCCAGGGCTCCGCATAGCCGCCTGGGGCTGGCAGGACCCTCACCCCTGCATAACCACACTCTGATTCC
This sequence comes from Toxostoma redivivum, assembly GCA_013397375.1. Taxonomy (NCBI): domain Eukaryota; kingdom Metazoa; phylum Chordata; class Aves; order Passeriformes; family Mimidae; genus Toxostoma; species Toxostoma redivivum. The sequence continues at coordinate 121,804 of VXBI01007170.1, forward strand.
GGTTTCCTTGTAGTTTTGGAGGGCAAATTTCACTCACGTCTGCAAACTCAGTTGCAAGCTAGCTTTTTGCTTGGAAGACGTCTGGTTCTGCAGAGTGATGGGTGTAGTTTGAGACCTAGCTTTTGCTTTGGTATAGCATGGTGTTGCGCAGTCTTAGTCAGAAATATGTAGCTAATTTAAAACAACTTTTTTTTTTTTAGTTTCTTTCTGAAAGAAAGAATAATTTTTAAATGTTACACCGTCTCAGGCTGTGTTTTTTTATGCTGTTTTTAATGGGCAAGACAACTGTATATAAACCAAAATATTTGATTAAATCATAGAATCGTAGACTGGTGTGGGTTGGAAGATATCTCAAAAAGATTGTCTGGTTCCAACCCTCCTGCTCTGGGGCAGGAACAGTTTTCACTAGACCATGTTGCTCAGAGCCCCATTCCATGTAATGAATCTGGAGAAGTCCAGACACATTAATTATGCCACCAACCTTCAAAAACGGGGTTGAGGGAAGGATTGAGATGTGATTTAAGTGATATCAATTAGGTGATCAACTAAGTGATATTTCTTTTGGAAGTAGTAAGAATGCAGATATCATGTGGTCAGTTTTGTGGACTTAATTTCTCTGCATATTTGTTAGACAATAGCAGAGGGACAAATACCCGATGTCCTTGGAAAATTTCAGAAGGAAAAATGTGGGCTGCTGCTTTTCTATTAAGAGAATGCTTCAGTTGTTGTCAGGTGGGATAGGTTTACCCGGTGATTCTTCCCTGAATGAGGGCTCGCTGCTTGCTAGGCAGCAGCAATTTACACACTGAGACAAGCTACTTCTATTTCTTTATTCTAGTTTGTGCAAAGTAGGGTGCTAGGTGATGACCCACAAAATGCTAGTTGCCCAGTCATCATAACTGCATTTACACATTTTAGCAAACAAGGAAATCAAGGGTCATTGGCTACTAGTTGTATAGTTTTCTTAATTAGTGTTCTACCTTCTGTTGGTTAATGATTCTCTCGTTTGTCATGCTAATTTGTCTACATTTGCAGTCTTTCTCTTCAGTTGGTGGATTTCTGCAGTTGGTGGTCCATGAGTCGGTGGTCACAATCTCCTCCTGCTAAATTTGCCTTGGAGCTGAGTCAGTTCGAGTTGATTTCAGCATAGTTGCTGAGTTTGCTTTGTTAGTTTCTTCCTTATATTAGGAGTTCTGCCAGATGTACTTGTGGCCCGTAAATTTTGCATTCTTTGTGTCCACTACCATTAACACGTCCTTCTCCCCTAGATTTGTTAACTTCCTCCAGGTCTGAGATCATCGAGGCGTGTCAAGCCCTAAACCTTAACAAGGCAATTCTACTGACCAAGTAATTTATCTTTCTAACACCTGGACATCAGAAGTAAATAAATTTATTCCTGCGAGGGTCTTTTTTTTTGTTGGAGAGTTACAAATGAGGGTAGCCCAGCGTGGTTGGGATTTAGGCTGGTGACATGAAAGTGATAGTCTTCCCTTCTGCAGTCACACTGAGCTTCTTGCACTGGCTTTTGGTGTGGGTGTTGAATGGTTTGTGTTAGAGGAACTGTCTTATCCTAGTGGCAATAGAGGTGCTTTGAGTATCAGACTGAATAGCTAGAGTTCTTAGATGTGCAGCCACTCTGTCTCAGATACACTTGTCTTTAAATGTATAGGAAACTGACAGTTCTCAGTGTTTCTCAGCACTTTTTAATAGTAATTTTCTTCTAGTAGAATGCCTTGAGAAATTTTGTTTTCTGACGTGCTTTGAATGTGCACTTTTTTTAATAGCCCAAAGATGTCATATTTTCTCTTTAAATTGTTCACTTGGCATTTACATTTTCCCTCATATTAGTCTAAAATGGAATTATCTAACTGCAGGAATCTAAAATGAGAGTTGATGCAGTTAGTGCAGTGTAGTCTGTAAGCCCATACAAGGAAGTCCTGTGCAAATAAAGAAGAGAATGAGTATATGCTGTGAGAAATATCCATATCCTTCTAGCTACAAGAATTCTAAGACTTGTTACACATGCCTATTAGCAAAGGTGTCACTTTAATGGACTTTTAAGTGTTGAATTAAAAAATTTCCTACTGTTGACCATGTGCATGTTCACAGGAAACATTAATGGTTTCCAATTCCATGTGGTTTGGAAATATAAGAGAAATAATAGCAAGAACCTGTCACCATTTCTACTTCTGATACATAATGTTGATTTAAAAATACGGTTCATTTGTATGAATCAAGATTCAATCCTTTTAGCCTTATACATTTGAGTATGCTAAATGCACTGCCTTGATGTCATGGTTCTAGATTGTCAGCTGATGTTTGGAAAGGAATGTGTGCCTTTAGATATTTCTAATGAAATACATATAATGCTATCTCGGAGTTCTGCTGCATATAATGAGGGTAGATAATGTTTTAGTTTACATAAATAGCAATTTCAGTTCCAGCTCCTCAGAAGGAGTTTCATTTGATAATGTACACCTTCCTCTGAGTATACTCTCTATTTTGAATTCTGATGTTTAGATTGTCTTCAGTACTTTTCCCTAGTTTCTAAAAACAAACCAACTGCAATCTATTTTCTCCCTACAGTTTTCAGTATACATTTTCAATTGGACTTGTCTGCTTTATTTCCTAAGTTTGTTTGGTTTGTTTGTTTGCAAAACCTGGACTTATTTTAAGCCTGCAAATCATCCTATAAAGTAAATTTAAATTTTTTCTCAGATTATTGAACAAAGCTGATTTTACAGGTCTTTTTTTCCCCAGACTTTGGCTTTTCTTCATTGCGTTTGAAATCATAAGGAACGAGTTCTAGTTTTCTATTAAAATTAATTTATTGCCATGTTAACTGATATTTTAAAATTATTGTTCTGTAGCAAAATGTTGGCTGCCGAACTTTGTCCTTGTCTGCACATGTTGGGTTTGATAGCTTACCTGACCAACTGATTAGGAAATCCATCAAGCATGGCTTCTGCTTCAATGTTCTTTGCATTGGTGAGTAGTATCTGGGTGCTTTAGAGCTTTAGTTGGTATACCCATCTTAGGAAGTGACTGAAACTTAAATCCAGTTGTGGTGTTAAACAGTTTCTTTAATGTTAAACTATAATTCTTTGTTTATTTGGGTTTGTATGTAGCATTTTCGTAAACAATGTGAAGACCAAAAAATGTTGAAAATGGATGCCAGTTATTTATTTATTATCAGCAGCCCTTTTGATTTTTTTGAGTAAAATGGGTTTACACCTGTAACCAAGAGCTTCAGATTAAAAAAATACTAAAATTCCAAGGTGGTATTACTGAAGTGTTTCTATACTTATCAAATGCTTTGCTCTAGTATTTCATCCTTATTCTTAAAAACCCTTTGTTGAATCTCTGGTTTCACAGCTAGCTGCTTAACTTTTTAAAATCTATAGGAAGTTAGTTCACACTTTTAAAGAAACCAAAGTGACAAGACACTGTTCTGCTCATTACTCATTAGCTAGTAATTTACCCTTATATATAGGATGAAAAAAATAATGAAAATATATGTAGTGTTCATTAAAAGAATGCACGAATGCATTTTGCTCAGAGAAATCAGTTGAGAAGTTTTTGTATACACTTTCTGTGATTGTTATGCGTTTATTTGATGTGCAAAATATCTTCTCCAACCCTGCTGTTTGACTTTAGGGGAAACTGGAATTGGGAAGTCAGCCTTGATGAGCAGTTTGTTTAACAGCAATTTTGAGGACTCTCCATCAACACATTTTCTGTCAAGTGTGCGACTTAGAGCCCAGACTTACGAACTTCAGGAAAGTAATGTTCCTTTGAAGCTGACCATTGTGAAAACAGTGGGATTTGGTGATCAGGTGAACAAAGCAGATAGGTAAGTACCCTCTTGTCACTATATTATGCCAAAGTTTTGGTCTTAATTGAAGGTTGATTTTTCTTTGGGCTTTGTACTAAGTGGTTGTCTTACATTATGTTCTAAATAGATGGTTAACTGATTTCCCAGATGCCAAAGTAAACATATTGTTCTTCTCGTGTAAGAAGTTATTTTATAAATCAGATGAATTCTGCCCCTTTCTTTATGATATAATTTTTTATAAATGTTTGTACATGCAGTAGTTTCTTTTGAGGTGGAGAAAAACAGGAGTTCAATGGGAGGATTTTTAAACAGCCAAGCAGATTATAAAGTACTGTAGATTATATAGATTAGATCTACAGGGTTTTTAATGATTTGGTTATAATTTGTTGAAGACCTTAAACTGGAAGTAACATCGTGTGGATTACCAAAGGCCTTTGGTTTTTTGTGTCAGTTTAGTTTGGAAGGTGGAGAGGCAGCACACTGGTGTCTTTCAGAACTTTTTTTGAGTCTCTGCTTTTGTGAATTTCTTACAGGACTGAACTGTCTCAGCAGATTTTGTTTCTTTCAGCTTAATTGTAAAGAATTTATGCTATGTGAGTACTTAAATGGTGGTATTCATATAATAAAAGGTTAGAGTCACATTATCAAGACAGCTGTGGCTTATGATATGACTGGATAATAACCACTGCTGGTGAATTGGATGAAGGACATGCAAGTAGTATAACTATTAGACCTTTTGATGTGTGGTGTAGGAGGTGTCTTTTTGTTATTTTGATTTTTGTGTGTACCACTTGCTTCTGGATTTTGATAGCAGTTGATCTGGTTTGTAAACTTTGTGAAGCAGAAGAAATGTAAGGATGCACTGCTTCTACATCTAGCAAAACTTTTCTTTTTGAAAGCACATTAGAATCTGGTTTTAAGTAGGATCAAGTAAGATACTTGAACTATACTTACTATAAATGAGAGTTTTATTCTCTAACATTTCTCATTTTAGTTTTTTGTCTATTGTTTAAGAGCTCTCTGATAAGAAGATAAAGTTCATCCTGTTTCTTGGTACTATTAGTTGCAGAGTCTTTCTTTTCTTGTATTGTACCTAAGAGATTGTTTTATCTTCCTTATATTTAAGAGTTCTGCATTTGCACAAATTAATTGCAAAAATTTAAAAACATCACTTGGGAGGTTTGGTTATAATCATAATTAACTTTATGTAGCTTTTTTCACTAATGGTAGCTAGGAAATATTTTGTCTGTATTAGAAGCACAATTCTTTTTTGAGTATCTTTTCAGAAATTAGGATTAGTCTGTACACATAATTTCCTGCCCTACTTGAGCAGCCTTTTGACACATAAAGCAAAAAATCTGCAGAACAATACAAGAGAATTCCCTTCTTCGTCTGTCTCTGTTTAGGAGTAGCTAATATCTGGTTGTTAAATTTTATTTCCTACAGCTATCAGCCAATAGTGGATTATATAGATGCACAATTTGAAGCCTATCTCGAGGAAGAGCTGAAAGTTATACGTTCTTTATTTAGCTACCATGATACTCGCATCCATGTCTGCCTCTATTTCATTTCACCTACAGGCCGCTCCCTAAAAACCATAGATTTGTTAACTCTGAGAAACCTAGACAGTAAGGTAAGACTTGGAAACAGTTCCAAGAATTTGTCTTACTTTCTAAAGCATCTTGTAGCTTTTAGGTTCACTACCATCTTTCAGTTCTATATCGATGCATTTGGTTTTGTAACTTTTGGTACTGATATATTTCAAGTTCACAATAAATGTGCTCCTCACGTAGCTTGCAGTTCATCACTTGTTTATTTACAAATCACAAGGAGAGAGACATATAGCAAGAACATTGAAAAAAGCACAACAAAGTTTAAAAAAAAATTTAAAAAGTGGAACCACACCAACTTTACTTTTATTAAACTGTAAACATTGTAGTGAGATTGGATAGGGTACCTTCCATAAGTGCTGTAGTATTTCTAATTAAGCTTGTTTCTAGTTTTGAGATTGCTGGGTAGTTGGCATATAAAAAGCTCTGCAACACTGTGAAGATCTTCGTTATAGATAACTGAAGAGGCTTGAAGAGCCATGAACAGAACACCCACCAACATGGCTTTTTCTGTGATAGGCTGCAGTAGTGTTTGAACATCTTGATTTGTTTAGAAAGCTTTAAAATAGTAGTTTCTAGTGAAATTACTTGCATTTTCTAAGTCCTTAACTTTCTTCCTGTGATAGGGCTGTGTGAAACTAAATCTTTAACCTATTTCAAGAAACCGTATATTATTTGGATTTAATTTGTTGAAATGTTGAAAAATTTGCAAACTTAAATGCATTTTCTGTGCCTTTTGCCTTTTCCTTTGTGCTTTACTAGAGCCCCTCTCACTACATTTTCTTACTGCATTTTCTTGTTCGTGAGAAGTTTTTTCAAGATAACAAGGATTAAATTGGCTGTCTAGTCCACATTTGTGGATATTAGCACATTTGGGATTTTTGTTACTTTGTTTGCATTCTGAATTTCTCAATAGCAGAGAGCAAGCAGAGGGAAAGTATGGTGGTACAAAGGTAGGGGAGAGCAGGGTCATTTCTGTGTGCTATGTTGTTGGTTTCTAGCTTGTGCCCTCTCTTTACTGAACTTCCTTTAAGACAGTGTTTCTTTCAAAAGGCTATAAATCTTTGAATTCCAGCATCCTAAGAAAATACTTCCATCAGGATAAACCAAAAGTAATTACACTTTGAGGAATATTGGCTTCTGGCCATCTACTGCAAGTATTTTTAGTTCTGCTTTGGCACAGAGAGAGCATGAACCACATGTAACTCTGTTTTATCCCTTTGCAATGGATTCTTTCTGATCTTACTACAAAAATATCCATGTAAACACAGAAAGAGTTATATGCTTTAACTGTAGTTTTGTTTCCATCTCGTTGTGGAGCATGTTTATGGTGCTTTTAGTACTGCATTCATCTTAGTGGCAATTAAGAACTTGGAATTTCCCAGGATGTGGGAGTCCCTGAGTTCATTTGCTGAGTACAGGATTCCATAAAGAGAAGATGGTACAGCCACATGTACCCATCAAATGTGTAAATCTTTGTCAAAAGCAGTCTTGAGTTTCTTCCCAAATCCACTGCAGTGTACACTGTGTGCTTGTGTTACGGTCTACTGCACAGCTCAGAGGTAAGAGAGTTCTTGGAAGAGATTAGGTTCATCTTGTACTCCGCAGTCCTTGAAGAAAAAAATAGAGTATCTATGGTCAGTTTCTTTTTCTCTGTTATGAATTTGATGACTAGCTAAGAATTTGGACTCTAGCATTTAGACATTAGAAAATCCTATAGTTTTGCTTAGGATGGCATTGCTGCAGACCAGCCAGGTTTCATTCACAGACAAAGGGAATCTTCCTGTACTCTTTCTTGCTGGAAATAGTGATTATTCAACTAAAAGCTCTGCAGTTCTAATTCATTCTCATAGAATTGTATGCAGGTTATGACTAAGTCAGTAAAGTAGCATGGGGTTTTAGTTTGGGTTTTTTCCTTTCAGAAAGAATCTTCAGAAATTTTTATATTGATTCACAGAGATACACTTAAATCATCCTTGATCAGCAACCAACAATGATTTCAAATACGTGTATTTCTTTTCCTTGTTTGTTGCTGATCTGAAGCCAGAGTAAATTTTATGCTTTTCAATTTTTATACAATTGTGGTGATTTAATGTCAGTGTTGATAGCTATAATCACAGTTTCTGATGATTTTGCTTTTTACCGTTCTCCTTTGTAGACTTTCTCTGCTATTTGTTTTCTTAGAAATTCTCTCCTAATTAGGAGTGCTTGTAAAACTTCGACATCGAAAAGACAACTTTCATGTTGAAAAAGAGTAGAGGTTAATTTCATTCTGGGGACTCTGTGTTCCATCCATTTTTACACCTATGCTAGAGAAAACCTTAAGCTGATGTCCCTCAGCTAATTTGATTGAATATGTGAATTACTCCTAGCTGTAACAGATTGTTTATACGATTCTAAATGAGTAGAGTTATTAAAAAATATATATTTCATAATTTTATTTGATTTTTGATATTTTACCCCATATATCCTTAGATTGTGTATGAAAACAATTAAGGACCATGATCATGCAATCTTGGAAGTCATACTTCAGAGCTGGCTTGCTTCTTTGGGACATTTTGCTTAAGACAGAAGTCTTATTTGAAAAATATCCATTTTGAATCTGTTCTTGACATTTAGGCATTTCCATTCAGATGGAATATTCAGAAGAATAGAAAGTGTGTATGTTTTTTTCTTTTTTCTTTTCCTCTTCTTTTCGCACCTGTGGTGAAGGAACTCTGTAAAACCCTTCATCTTCTGAAATCTAGAAGAGTTACTTATGTTGTTCTTTCAAAATATTTGGATATTGGCATTCATTATTTTCATTTAGTTCTGAAAAATGTGTATTTTGGAAGTGGTGATAGTACTTGTATGAAAAAATTGGCATCTCTTGCCTTCCAAATTACTCTATAACTATTTTAGGAAATAGGTCAGTTTAATAGAACTGAATTCTGTGTTCTGAATAATTAGTGTAAAGATTGGTAAGCAAGAAGCTTTAGCCTTTGTCATTCCTCTGCTCATGTCAGATACTGTGCTGCAGTGGTGAGGTGAAGAAGATGTAGCTGAAAGGAACCCAAGGAAGAGCTTGGTGGTAGGCAGGGTTTGGTAGCCAGCTTCCTTTTCTTTGTGTATTTAGACTGTCAGCTTTCATTTAACACCTGAGCCATGTCCCCTGCTGCTATAAACTAAACAATCTGTTTTTTAAACAAAGATATAAATACTTAAAGGCATTTAGTTAATAAGTAGGCATTGCTTTTGTTTGAGTACTTCACTCTATGAGACCTCCTTCCTTGTTCTTAGAATCAATTACTTTCAAGAGAGTATATTAAATAATTGGTTGCTAGTTAGTTAAATGATGTCCATGAGAATTTTTTTCATTGTTTGTGAAAATTTGATATCAATTGATGGAAAGGTTTGCTCTGCAGAGGAAGTTTTAAACAGCTAATTAGAAAAGAATTCTATTTACAAAAGTTGCCCCTTCAAAATTGAAGTCTCACGCATTTAATATAATTTATGTTATTCATAGGTGAACATTATACCAGTTATAGGCAAAGCAGACAGCATTTCTAAATCTGAGCTACAAGAGTTCAAGAAAAAAATAATGAGTGAATTAGTTAGTAATGGCATCCGGATATACCAGTTTCCTACTGATGATGAAACCTTTTCTGAGATTAATGCTATGACAAATGTAAGTAAACGACCAAAATATTGATATTTCAGTACTAAAGCATCATTCTCTAATGCTGATTAATGTCACTGCTTTCGCTGTTGTCTTTGAGCTTGTAAGCTTGCCTGTCACAAGTTTGTTTATTCTTCTCCTTAAAAAGCTCTTATGTGTTATTTTTTTTCCTACTTGCAAGTCTTCCTGCCCTTCTGCTGTTGATACCTGTAACAGAAAAGAGGTTCTCACGTATAAATGTTTTTTCTAATATCTGGTTAATTAAAATATATTTACTATTATAGATGGAGAGATTGATTTTGCTCTTTTCCTCAACAGATACAATTTTACGTCTGGTAGAGGAGATACTTAGGTGCCTCATGTCTACAACTTTCTACAATAACAAGTCTTCCCCCTGCTTTTCTTCTTTCATATAGTACTTTCTTTTGAAATTAGGACAGATTTTGTCTGGGGATGAAAAAGGCAGATGTAACTCTGGCTTATTTTCTGTTGTCCTTTCTGATTGTCCCAGGGGTAGCTGTCAGCTTTCAACCATGGCTGTGAAGCTGGATGGCTTTGCCTTGAGCGCTCTGTATTTGCTGCTCCGGTGCATGTGTTTGTAGATGCACAGGAGCACGTTTGTGTGTACTGGGGTTTGAAAGTGGGGAACAGGAGCCAAGATGCCAGAGCCCATGGTTGTGCATTCCCAACCTCTGTTACCCAGCCAGGGAGTGAGAATGTGCAGCTGTCGATCAGTAACAGGTTCTTCTGCTGTGGGGAAACGTGGTGGTTTGCTACTTACCACTTCCATGCTTGGCTAGTGATTTATTTCCCAGGTAATGGTGTTTCTTTATTCTGTCAGCTGTTGTGGGTCAGCACTCAGGCAGTCAGTGCCTGCCCTGTCTTTGTGCTAAACCCACAGCCGTAACCACACCACAGGTTCTAATGTGTGATTGTCACGTGAGTGTTGCTGGGATGTGAGCTCTGATTGAAAGTAAGTCATATGTTCTAGAGCAGTTTTCTCTTTGGGGCTGACATTTTCTAGTGCAGCTCAGGATGTAGTTGGCTGCTTTTGCCATTGGGACAGACCTGCTGAATCAGGAACAACCTGCTGTTCACCAGATTGTTGCCTCTGTGTCCTATTCTGAAAAGTGCCTTTCCAGACAGTTGGGAAGAAGAATGTGCTGGGGCATGCGCTTATTCCTCCTGACATGTCGCATTGCTGTCATTTCCACTTTGTGAGGTCCCTGTTGGCCCATTTCTCCAGCCTGTTGAGGTTCCCCTGAGTTGTCAACACACCCATCTGGATCTATCAAATGCTCTTTCTGGTTCTATTGTAGTTTGAGTTTTTTATCAGTAGATATTGCCTAGCTGCTGATCTCCTAGGGGTGGTTTCTGGTTTTAAACTGCCTGTTCGCTTTTCCTGGTGTTTTAGTCCCTAATTTATTTCTGAAGTGTTTTTATGATTTAACGTAAGAGTGCTTACAGATAAGACTTTATTGGTATTACTCCTACAGGGTTATTTGCCATTTGCTGTGGTAGGAAGTATGGAGAAGGTGAAAATTGGAAACAAAATGGTGAGAGCTCGTCAATACCCTTGGGGCATTGTAAAAGGTAAAGGAATTCTGCAATGTATTTTACAAGATTTTTGCTGTTATTGAAGTATAAAATTAACCAATAATGCAAGGGGCTGTTTCACTGATGCCAGGCTGATTGTATTTTGGATCAACAGTATAAGGAATTTAGCAATCAATACTTGAGGCATGCACTAACTTGTAGTTTCATCCACACTGATGCATCCTTGGGATCAAGATATGAGATGGTGTATGTAGTATTTGGGTAGGTTAGGATAGTGGCAGTATCTCTAGCACTACCAAATTTCAAACATTTGTGATTGTCAGTAAAGAGGGTTAAAAAAGAGAGAAATGTGTTGTTGTTCAGCTCCAACAGGAAATCGGGACAGGTTGAAATATGTTCACCAGTACTTACAGGTCTTAAGTACTTCAGTGTGTATATTAGAAATAAAAGGAAGTATAAGAAGTATAATAAACAACAAAATACCGTTTGCTAGAAGTATATTTAGTGAATAAAGTATGTGATACTGTTTAAAATGTATTTTGACTATTTTGCTACTTCTGCATAATAATAAAAGCTTCTTTTTACTGATCAGTGGAAAATGAGAGCCACTGTGACACTATAAAGCTTCGCAGGATGCTTTGCACAAATATGGAAGACTTAAGAGAGAAGACTCGTGCATATTATGAGTCATACAGACGCTGCAGACTGGAAAAGTTGGGTTGCAGAGATATTGGCCCTGAGAACAAATTGGTCAGGTAAAGGATTTAATATGTTGCACTTGCTTTCAGCATCCATTCACTTCACATCAACCCAATGCAGTACAGCATTCATACATAAAATACGCTTTCTAAGAAGGAAAGAATATATTTTTTAAATTGAAGGATGTAGCTGTTCATTCAGCTACCTTCATGGAGAAGTATAGGGGTTTAAATGAGCATTCTTTTTAAAAACATGAAAGCCAGTTGTACTTCTGAAATCTTTCTCTTCTATAATAAACCTGAGGATTTAAATTTTTCTCAGGAAACATGTCTGTTTTCTCTAGGTACTTGTGCTTTATGAACTTGCAAATTATTTTCATTATATATTAATACTATGTTTTACTTTCTCTTAAGGATGTCTGATTCTGAATAATGGTTTGGTTGGACTTAGGTTCAGAAGGAACTGAAGCAAAAACTTTTACAAAATAAGTGGTTACACTGTTGACTTCATACATTATCTTCCATAGTAACAAATGTCTTAGCATTTTCAGGTCAAGAAATCTCTTGCTGGACTGTAGGGAGTTAAAAGCGAATTCCAAAGGAAAGTTAAATGGAAGGTTGTAGACACTCAGTTGTTCTATGTAGTAAAGCTGCTTTCTGCAGGAAGCATTTAAAATTTCTGCATCCATTTTGTTTAATCTTTTATTTCCAGTTCTCTCATCTCCCTCTTCCAACCTCCTTTGGTTTTTCCTTAGGCATGGGGCTGTACTTTTAACTGGTCAGAATCCTGCTGGGGGAGAGCTGATGCTTCATGAATTGTTCAAGTATTCATGGTTTAGCAAGTATCATTACTGCATAGTCGTGGAAAATACTGACTTAGACCAGGCATGAAGGCAGAGTAAGATTTTGCATGAAAAACAGTTTCTCATTGTTTGAACCAAGGCACATTTGCAGATTAGTTTATTTAGATGATCTGGAGCTGACCTTGAATCAGTGGTCTCTTGACATTTCTCTTGACTTAACAAGAATGTAGTACATAATTTTCATAGAAAGAGAACCAAGGGTGAAAGAGGTTTAAAACCAACTGAAATTAACCATATAATTTTAATTTAGTTTAAGAGCCTGTGTTAACAGCTGATGTCTTATTATCCTTGTCTAGGGAAAACTTTATTTTAGAGTTTTGTTCATGGTGTACAGCCATCTCAGGATGAGTTAAATTATAAAAAACATCATCCATAGAACAGTGTTTTCTTCTACAAACAAAGGAGTTATCTTTGTAAAACCCCTACACAGTTTGTGTTTTGTAAACAGCCTGAAGTGGCAGGATCACATCAGAATGTCCCAGTATTTTACACTTTGGAGCTCATTTAGAAGTTGTCTGCTTCTTGGATATACTGAAGAGCTGCGTTCTCTCTGGTGTGTAGATTTTATGTATGGCCCACTAGATGTCAGTTTTCCTGAGAGAGTTTTGGCAAGAAAGTACCCTTAGTTCTGGTAAATCAGATCTATTGAAAATGTCATTGTTTTGGAAGGATGAGAATAGATAGCCCATAAGAATCTAGAAAAATGAACTTTTCCCTGGATTTACTGCAACAGGAAGAGAAGCAGGATGGATGTGGTTGTTCCTCAGTAATGGTGCATACTGAATGACGCTGAGCTCTGAAAGAGAAGGTGTTTGGTGTTTTGGGAGAGACATTTTATGATACCATAAAAAAGGAAGAGAATTTAGAGGATGTGTATGCAGTGTAATTAGCAGAGAAATGCAGCCTTACCCATAAGGTGTTTTATCAAGTTACTGAGGAAACAATAAAAAGTGTCATCCTCAGCAATGTGATAGAAAATGTCTTTTCACATAGAGGAAGTTCAGTGCTTTCCAGTTTGCTTGTACATTTAAATAACTTTTAGAATAGGGACTATCCAGTTGTTTTAAGCAAAAATGTGTTATTAAATTGTCATCCTCTTTGTCCTTAAAGATGTTTACAATATATAAATGTGGATTCTAAGAACTGTAGTTTTAGAATATAATTAATATTGTATAGCAGTATATGCCTGAAGATTAAGATTTCATGCTAGTTGTGTAAATAATGATCAAAATGCACGTTGAGAATTCATATTTCGTGCCTGTGATGTAGCTGTCTACATATTAAATTTAATAATGATGTAAATTTAGAAAACCTTTGCTAGACTTGAGTAATTGGCTGTTTGTAGCATTTGAACAGTGACACTTGAGTTGCAAATGTGTCATTCCTTTTGGCATATTGGGAAGTAGCTGCCTGTGAAGTTCATGTGCTACTATTTTGGATTTAGAACTAGGACAGAAGTTTATTCATCCAAAATTGTATGCCACTGCAAAGCGAAACCAGTAATTCTTGGATGCCCAGCTACCTTGTGAGATAGGCTGTGAGCAGACATCTGTAAAGCCTTTTACTCTTACATGTGTGTGAAACACACTTTTACATGTGTGTAAAAACATGTTGGCAAGTTTTACTTTTTTTATGGGAGATGTGGAAGCAGATGGTTTCAGCTTACAACAGAAAAATGTATTTGCATCCTTATTAGTGGGTCTGAGAAGGGAAAATACAAGTAGTCTGAAGTGACTGTTTTGTGTACACTTTTAAACACACCTGTTCCCAAACCCTGTATTTTTGGTGAAGCTATTTCATAATAACTTTTTAATTTGTTAGTTTGCAATTGCATTCTAAGAATGAAGTAATGAAGTCAATGGATAGCAGAGTATTTAGGGCATGGTTGATGCATTTTATGCAGTATCTATTGGATATAAAATTCAGGAAGTGAATTTTTAATAATTTTATAACTTTTTGCTACTTAAAATTGGCATTTGCATTTTTTTGTTGTTGTAAAGTAAAGATAAACTTTTTTGTATAGATGTGGTCTGGTCCTGCCCTTTTGATGGTCCAATTATGTTTATTAGGAACATGAATTCCTTGTTTCAGGTCTTCCTCAGCAAGAGATAATTGCTGAGATGTTTTAAATGGGAAAATTTGGAATAGTTGAAAGCAGAAGTCTAGATATGAAGAGTGCTTCCAGGAAAATAAACTTGTAAATATGCACACACGCACACACACACACACACACCTAGTTAGCCTAGGTGTTTGCCAGGGAGTACAGGATTGCTAGTGTTTTGCAGTTGGACATTTTGTTAAGTCCATTTTTCAATTTAAGTTGTTGCCTATGGGCACATGTTTGTTTTGAAAGAAGAAAACTGATAGACTTGGGTCTGTTGAAAAAAGCTGAGGATTGATATTCAGACTGTATGCTTGCGTATTTAGATTCACTGATGTTAGTACTCTGGGTTAGTTGTTTTTCTGTCATCATAATTACAGTTTGTTCTCCATTATAATTGCAATTAAACATAGTTGTAACATAAGCATCTTGGTTTCTCAGTTTATGAGGAATCATTCCATGCTTTCTTCTTCCCTGAAACTGGGATATTCAGGCCTTGCAGTTCTTTAACTTGTTTCTTTTTCAGTCTGTTTTGAAGATGATGACAGAAAACCAGGAAGCATTCAGTGATACAAGTTTATATGTAGGGGAAGGTTGACAAGACTCTTGTCATGTCTAAAAAGAGAAACCTGATTTGAAAGGCTATTAGCCCTTTTCCTTAAGAAGTCCTTAGCAATGGAATTCATCTGTCCAGCTGCAGACTTTTGCATTTGAGCTAAATATTTTAACCATCTTAAAATGAGATTGGACCACACCAAAATACCTGGTTTTCATGCCTCTACTGAAAAATTGGTAATTCTTTAGGTCTACTTAAGGTCTACATCCTTATTTTTGCTCAGTATCAACTGAGCTAGTTGCCTGAGTCAAAGCACAGTGCTAGAAATACCTGCCACTAATTAATATTTTTTTTTTAGCTTTTCTGATACACCTTAATTGATAGTTAAATGTTATGCAAAAAGTTGTAAGTGATACTTTCAAATTCGAAAGCTTTTAAAAGTGTAATTGAATGAAATTTAAATACCTATGTTGTTCAAAGTGCACATTGTGGTCCACTGAGAGTTGAAATCAGTTCAGAGTCTTCATGAACATAATGTCTCTGAAGTATCTCAATTTGCAATTTTAAGCTTCCAGTCTCATGCAGACAGAAAAAACTATATATGTCACAGCTATGCTTCTGTAGAAAGGCAGGTTGTAGTGCTGGTATATATGATTAGTTTAGACTTTCTTCACAATTCCTTACTCTAAAACCTCAGTAAGAATATATTATTTAAATAATTATTTATAATATTTAAATTTTGCAAGTGTCTTTATATAGAGTGTAACATTCTGGATGTCTATGCCAGAAGAAGGAGAGAACCTGTGAACTTGATTTTCATAATGTGCTAAGTGAGAAGTAGTGAAACCAGTCTTCAGATAAACCAAAAAATAATTTACTGTCAACAGCAGATGAAGTAGTGTTGAAAAGATAGGCTTATGATTTGGTGAACTGTTTTTCCTTCCTCCTCAAATCTCCTAACACCAAACAGTATTTGGGTTATTGTGTTGTTGGTATGCCACATGCAGAAAAGGAAATTTTGGTTTAGTTCTGTCTTGGTAATCTCCAGAACAATTCAGTCCAGGGGGAGGGAGTGTTTCATGGAGCCATGGAATGGTTGGGATTGAAAGAGACCTCAAAGACCATCTAATTCCAACCCACCTGCCGTGGGCAGGAACATCTTCCACCAGACCAGGTTGCTCAAAGCCCCACCCAGCCTGGCCTTGAGCACTTCCACACTTCTGCTTGAACATTTACTGGCATTCACAACTACCTGCACAATAAATTAAAAAAATACACTTTTATTTCTCCTTTCTATGTGTAATATGATTAGTTACTGAGTTGAGTGTCTTCAAAGTTAATCTTTTACCAATTTCAATACAAAATTGCTTTTACCTGATAAAGTAACCTAGTCTGGGCCTAAAGATGTCCACATAAAGAAATGAAGGTGTGGTTGCAGCATGTTAACTTAGTCTAGCATTTGCTGTAGCTGCTTTATTGTTCCCAAAGACAGCATTTTATCTATCAGAACTGACACTGTGTGCAGAAGTGTGTGTAGTGTGAGATTGCTAGCACTTGAAAAACCTGTGCTGTGGCATTATTGTTTAAACTTAAGAGATAGTGTGAATTAATACATCTGTGTGAAAACCATGCCCCCGTTTCATGTAGATTTAGGGATTTAGAATTTCAAGGTGACCTAAGTTACTTCACAGCTGATTAAAAGCTCCCAAAACAAACGCAAACACAAAAGAGCAATTGTTCTGGATTTATTTTGTTGCCATGTAGCGCTCGAATAAGATAGAAAAGGAGGAGTGCTCTGGCCTTGATATCTATGAACATTGTCTGCATGTGCAATTTCAAGATGTTTCTTCTCTCTTTAGATGATATTTTGGATACAAATAAGAAACTTTAGGATTGAGAAACTGCCCAGTCACCATAAATTTAAAGACAGAAGAGAACTGTTTAAGCTTAATGTTGCTCTAAATAATTAACTCTGCAGATTTTTTTTTGGTAAATTTTTCCATTTAAAAATGGTTTAAATAGTAACAGTAAAAGAACAAAAACATAAGCGTGTATGCATATTGAAATTATAAATCAAAATGAAATACTTAATATACATACCTGTTTATTTTACATGAGGGTGGAAGGCATGAGTTACCTGGCAAAGGACAGTAACTCATGTCAGCTGGGAAGGGCTGACCAGTCAGCCCTCAGCAAGTGTTAGAAGAAATGAAAGGTGTAAAGAACAGCCCCAGAAAAAAAGCCTAGAACATTATCCACTGTTTTATCTGTTCTTAAGCCCAGTGTCATAGAAGACAATGCTATTGAGTTTCCAATAACCATTAACACAGCTGTGGTCCCCCAATTCTGCTCTCCGGAATCACATGACTTAGAGAAGTTTATGGTAAACGGTTTGATGGACGAACTTACATCACTAAGCAGATTTGCTTTTCAAAGGAAATTTGGTGTATGAGGTACATCTGTGTACAAGCTCCATTCATATTTCTTAAAAAGCACAATATTTCCTGCCAGCACTGCCAGGCAGTGGTAGTATAGACCCTGAAAATGTCAAACCTCTAGTAGTTTATTCATGTGAATAAATTACTAGCCTCTTTTAATTTGCCATTATATGCTTTGACATGAAAGAAGTATCTCAGTTTCAAGTACCTGTTGTTTGGAGGAATAAAATGATCCTGTACTGAAAAGAGCAGTCTTGAGGTTTTGGCTGTTGCATGTTGGAAAGTAACCCTGTGTTTTGGATGTTGAGCTACTTAGGAGATTGAATTAATTTTATATTAATGTAATTCTGCCATATTTAAATGTCGACATTACCAAAAGAGTGATAATATGTTTTGAAGATTCTTTTATTTTCTTCCATTTTTGCATAGGGACAATCAGTTATTTGTTACATTAATGCCATATATTAATTGGTTTTGCGTGGTCCTACTTGAAGACTGAGGTTTCACGATGCAGAAATTTTGGGAGATTTTTCTGGCAATTTCACAGTCTTAGTAATAAACAACTTAAAGAAGAAGCTTATGCATATTGGAGTCAGAAAGGTATAAATCAAGTCTTTAGAACATGCGATGCCTAAAGTGCTGTATTTACTTTGAAATGTAAATTGCCCAGGAGCTGTTAGCATAAGTAATTTTACTCTGGGTTGTTTACGTAAATAAAAAAATAGAAAGATAAGATGCTTGCTTCTGTTTAGGTTTCTTTATGAATTTTTATGTGGGAAGCAGTAGAAATTAATATTTCAGATGAGTATTAATTGTTTAAATAATTTTCTAGACTGTTGGTTTTCCACACTGAATAGACAGTGTGCTGGAGAGTTGCTTACATTTTTGAACTTCAGTCTACAGGAAGTCATTGAGGCAAAGAGGCTCGAGTTCTTCCTTGAAATGGAAAGAAAAGAAGAGGAGATTAAGCAACGAATTGTGCAGAAAGTGAACGAGAAAGCAGCAGTGTTGGAAGAGGCAGAGCAACAGGCAAGCATGCCTGACTGTGGTGAGTACTTTTTCTCAGATTTGAAACAGCTAAGTTCTTAAGAAAATCACTGGTTGATATTTATAATTTCCTAATACTTTGACAACACTAATGCTTTAAATCAAAAGCGGTTTGGTTACGCAGGTTGATTGGATTAGCAGATTGATTTGACACCTGCAAACAAGAGAATGTCTTATGAGAAGCAGCTGAGGGAGCTGGGGTTTTAAGCCTGAAGTAAAGAAGGCTCAGGGGAGACTTTATTGCTCTCTACAACTATCTGAAAGGAGAAGTGTGCTGAGTTTGGGGTTTGTGTTTTCTCCCAAGTGCTACGTGACAACGTGAGAGGAGATTGACTTAAAGTTGTGTCATGGGAGGTTTAGACTGGATATTGGGCAAAACGTCTTCACTGAAAGGGCTGTTAAGTGTTGGAGAACAGGCTGCCCAGGGAAGTGGTGAGTCACCATGCCTGGAAGTATTTAAAAGATGTGTAGATGTGGCACTTGAGGGCATGGTTTAGTGGTGGACTTGATGATATTAAAGGTCTTTCTCAGCATATATGATTCTTTGATTCTATAAATGGCACCCTTGTTATGGGAAGGCAGGAGCCTAGGGTCTGAAGGCTTTGGTGGATAGCTGGTACTCATCTATAGAGTAGGAGTTGATATGGTGAAGTAAATAGTGAATATAATGGTAGTTTGTCTTCTCTAGCAGTGTGCTGAGAAACATTGGTATGCTATAACAACACAGTGGGTGCTTTTCATGCATAGATTGCTCTGTAAAAACCAAGATTTTAGGAAAAAATGCCATGGGTGGCTGCTTTTTGGAGTGGGTCATGAGTGTTTGCCTGACTTCCAGATTCGGTAATGAAATCTAAGCTCAGCCCTCACACTGAGAGGTTTGAAAGTGTGTATGCCTGGTATTCTGTTGGTTTGTTTCAGTTCTGGTTTCAAAAATCTAATCTCTTCCTAACTGCCTGAAGACTCTTTGAAGATGTGGAATATATCTTGGCTCTGTTTTTAAAGATTTAATCTTGTTAAGCTGGACTAGCAAGATATCTACTTTTTGCCAGGCTCTTGTTGTGCTCATGTATATTTATATTCAAACACTGGTATAATTGAAATTGGAAACCTGTGTATCTTTATTAATGTTCTTTTCTGTACCTCAGTCCCCCAGCAAAGCTGTAGCAGGTTTTTTGAGGTGTTCAAGTGCATGCTTTAAATAAGAATATGGCTTAATATTTGTTTTCTAATCTGTTAAGACCCCCATGCTACTTGTAGAGAAAAAAATCAGATTCAGTCCTTCTCAGTATGAGGCTGTCCAATTGGAAGAATGCTTAGCCATGTTCAAAGCACATTCAGCAAGGTTTTACACACTATCTGTGCTAGCCCTTTGACTATTTTCCTTGTATGATTTATACCAAGTGGTTTTTGAGCTCTGCATATTGCAGAATTATGGATATTAGTTTTCCAAGTTCCCGATGTGGGAAAGTGATCATGCAGTCACTCCTAAAGAACATTTGTCATATACTCTTGCTGCTGTATTTGTATCTGGAAACTAAAGAAAACCAGGAATTTCTGGTTTACTTCAGATTTCTTTCACATCTTTCATTTAGAGGAAACTTGTACTTGCGCCTATAAAATTTGTCAGCACAGCTGTGTACAACAGACCTATTGTTACATTTAGAGTCTTCGTTTCTTTTTTTGCAAAAGGAGGATTCCAGGAGAATGCATGGGGAAATGGGAGACGAGGAAGGATTAAGTACCCCTTTTGTTGTCACGCGCAGCTTCACAGTAGGTTTAAGCTGATTGAAATACATACGGAAACTAAAATGCTCTAATATGTCAAAAAAACCCAATCAAAGAACAATTACCATAGAAAAGTAGGTAGCTTCTTGCAGCCCACCAGTAATTCCCCAACTGGACTAACTCTGTGTACTTACTAATATTTAAATCTGATCAGTATACGCTTCCCCACTTGATTTTAGGGAACTATATTCTGCTTGAGACATGTTGATTTAATCTGTCTGTTGATAGTTGGTTCATCTCTAAAGGTGTCCTTAATTCAATACAGTAAAATGTAATAGAGAATCTAGTATTCACTTAGTGCCTTCCTTGTGTTCCACCTGTACTTTGAGTGGAATAGCCTGAATCATGAGAACAGTCTGATAAAAGTTATTATTTTTCTGTATTGCTGTTTTTTAGTCTTAACTGTTTGGGGAAATAACTGCAATTTCTAACGACTTAACACAATTTGAGATGGGTTTTGCTGTTAATTTGCAGAGGCTTTTTATACTGTGATATCACCACCTTGTGTTGCCAGTTGGAAATGCTGTTTTTTGTGCTTTCTTTTAATAGGTACTGACTAAATTTGAATGTCTTACACTAATGCATCAAGAGGAGGAGCTGAAATTAGGGGAAGAGAAAAAACTTCTAGAAGATGAAATAGCTCAGTTTACTGAGAAGAAAGCTATCGCTGAATTGATTCAGTCACAAGTGTCTATCTCTACCCCTGTTGTTAGTATGAAGACACAAGGATTGCAAAAAGTAAGTGCTGATGCTAGTCATCAGAGGCAGCAATGAAAAAATTCTTCACTTCTATCCCTCAAATTTCAGTAATCTTTTAGAAAAGACAGAAACATGCTCCTATTCTGTGATAAGAAGACAGAAGTGTATAAAATATCCTCATGCTTGGATTTACTTTTAGAGTGATTGCTGTATGTTCTGTGAGCATTGTTTTGTCTTTCTTTTCTTTTTTCCATGAAAGAACCAAGATTTTCAACTTGAAGTCCAGTGCTGTCATGTCAGAGATGAAGGAACTATGAATGTTGGAGAGCAGAGTGAGAGGGAGAGTGAGAAAGAGGAGTTAGAGAGAGAAATTCATCCAGGGAATTTCAGGAATAGTATTTGATTGCAGCACTCAGGTTTTGAATGTAGGATATGTTAGTAGTTTTATGAAGTGGTCTAACTGCTGTTGTCCCATATTAGATGTGTCTTCCTAGTACAAATTTTTGAGAGAAGAGATTGATAAAATTGGCTGTAAAAACACAAAGTGCATAATATGACCCAATAAAGATTTCATTTTCTTCCCACCCACCCAGTTCTTTCTTTCACCACTCTCATAAGAAGAACTTGAATAAATTGTGAAAATTCAGAAATATTTTCAGAAGTAATGCCCAGAATAACATGCCCAACTGATTTATATAAAAAACATGGAAATAAATACTCATATATTAAGTTAAATTGACTTAAATGTTTCTCCTCCAAAACCAGAAGTCAATTAACTTAATTTTCTTTCCTGATAGCTTACAAATTTACTGCAGATAGCATTTTGTTAATTAATGACTTCCTGCAGTTGAAAACAGATTTCTTAGTTCTGAGTTTATTTATAACTGCAAGATTCTGCAGAACTTTAGAAGCTACATTGGTGCACATATTTCCACAGATATCATCAGGTTTCGACATTTTTGGGCTGTATGCTAGAAGCCAAATTTGGCCAAAATTTATTGCATTTCAACTGCTGTTACCAAATTCCTTTTCCTAGATTCATTTTTTTCTGGATTTACATATGAAAGCGGAATTCTTGGTAACAGAAGTCATTATCTGCACTACTATGAGTAACTCCTGTGGTTTAGTTTTATTTCTTCAGAGTATCTTAAGTTTATATGCTTGCTGTGGTTTTTCAGTTCAAGCTTTATCTAATACTGATGATAGAAGATACAATAGTGACAATTTCTCATGAGGAAGTAGTGATTCATGGTGTGCTCTTGAAGGTATGGGAGTTCCAATTTCTTACTAAAATGTTTGGCTAATCTCTTGTTGCTGCATCCTGCAAAACAATAATTTTTAAGCATGATCTGTATACACACAGTGTGGTGGTTACTGTCATTGTCATCATGGGCTTTCTGTTACAGCTCTGCCTTGATACGTAAGTGTGGTCAGCTTGCTTTAATTTTAAATTGTGTCAAAGAAGGTGTCCCTGCCATAAACAGTTCCATTCAGACTATGAATAGTGTTGTGCAAAAGTATTTGGTGAATATATTCACTACAAGCTTCCTAAAGAGTTCTTTTCAAAGTGTATTGTTTATTAGTCCACTAAGTGTTATTTAATACGACTATTGACATATTTGAACCATTTACTGATTTTGCTGACAGGTTTTTGTTTATAGGCTCTTATGTACAAGCAGTGTTCTAAATTTCAGATACGGTCTTTTAAATCAAAATTTACTGAGATATTTTTGCAATGCTGTACTGTTGTGGGATAGTTCATCTGATATTACTAACTCAGTATGGAAAGTACCTATATTTGATGTTTCTGAGTGTGGTATTCAGTTACAGTTGAAGATTTACAAAAACTCCAGGCTGGTTAAAACAAGTTCTAAGTGCTTTGTATGTTTTAAGTAGCCATGATAACTAATGGGAAACTGTAAGAGATACAGTGTTCTCTGGAGTTGTGTTGTTTGACTGTTTAAACATGGAATGCTAACTTGACAGATATAAAATAGATTGGTTTTGCTTAAGTGTTACTCTTGTTCTGCTTCCTGTCCCTCATGTGTTATTAAAAAGGAGTAGGATTTCCCTTTAACTGAAAAATACAAAAGTTTTACACCTGTTTTAAATATCTTAAGTAATTTATTGGTTGGAAGAAATAGGTGATTTGTGTGAACTGTACCAGAAGGGCAGTGTGACTTGTGATATACTTGTCATATACCACTGTACTTAGCATATAGTCATGGAATATCTCAAGTTGGAGGAAAACCATAAGGAGTTGGAATAGATCCTTAAGGTTCATTGACTCCAGCTCTCTGCTCCTTGCAGGACTACCATAAAATCCAAACTGTGGCTAAGAACATTGTCCAGACACTCCTTGAACTCTGACGGATCTGGTGTCATGACCGCTGCCCTGGGGAGCTGTTCAGTCACCAACCTCTATTTTACTCATGCAGTGATGCATACCATATAATTTTAAAGGGCTGGAATGGACCTTAAAGATCATCTAGTCCCAAGCCCCTGACATGGACAAGGGCACCTCCCTCTACGTCAGGCTGCTCAACCCTTCATCCAGCCTGGCTTTGAACACTGCCAGGCTTGGGATGTCCACAGCCTCCCTGGGGGCAACCTGTTCCAGTCCTCACTACCATCACAGTGAAGATTTTCTACCTAAAAATCTTACCAAAATTTCACCTTTTTAAATTTGTACCCATTGCTCCTTGTCCTATGACTACCGTTCCTGACAGAGTCCCTCTCTGGCTTCCCTGTAGGCCTCCTCCAGATACTGAAAGGTTTGTTCCACACACCCATCTCTTCTCTGGACTGAACAGCCCCAGCTTTCTCAGCCTGTCTTTGTAGGATAGATGCTCCAGTCCCCTTAGTAACTTTGTGGCCCTCCTCTGGACTTGCTCCACCAGTTCCATGTCCCATCCAGAGCTGGATGCAGCACTCCAGGTGGGGTTTTCACAAGAGCAGAGTAGAGGGGCGGAGTCCCCTCCCTTGCCCTGCTTGGGATGCAGCCCAGGACATGGTTGGCTTTCTGAACTGTGAGTGCACATTGCCTGCCCATGTTGAGTTTTCCATGAACCATCACCCCCAAGTCTTCTGCAGGGGTGTTCTCAATCAATACTCTGCCCAACCTGTGCATAAAAGATTGTTTTTCTGCAGTAGCAGTGAGAAGGAATAGATGATGAGACATAAACCCTTCCATTGAACAGGAAAGGGTCAAACTGCTAATTCAATCATCTCTACAGACAGAACGGGCTGTAACATAGGAGGAAAGGATTAAGAGGAGACACTCATTTAGCCCACACACTCGGACAACATATGATTTGGTTCAAGAGAAGAAAATGCGGCAGGGTCATGCCCTGTGATTGCTCCTTCCTGACCAAACGTAGCTTGATGAAAGACTATTTTTTGTTTGATTTTGTACCATTGGCTGGGCCATTTGCATGTGTTGGATTAGAAGGAAGGGATATGTCTTAAACGAGGTAATGGCCAAATGAAAAAGAGAAATGCAGAATGTAATAATAATTGAATGATGTGTATTGTCAGCACTCAGTTATCTCCCAGTGTGCTATCCCAGCTGCTGATGTTAGTTAGCTCAAGCACAGCTCTTCATGAGTGTTACAAAACTGCATCAAAAGACAGATTTAGCTGTCTGTAGTCTGGCCACTTTGCTGAGGACAAAGACTGAGAATAGTTAAGTACTGTTTGACCTAGATACCTCTGTGCCTGGCCAGTGCTAGAGGATGTGCTATGCTTTGACAGCTGGGAACCATGAATAGGGATGTGGTACCACATGTCTTGGTCAGATGAGTTTCTGTGCACTTGCATGTGCTGGCCATGCAGGACTCAGCAGCAAAACAAAATTGGTGCAGACACCTGTGCACCAGGAACAGGTGACAGTCAAAGGGGGGGGTTTCAGTTGTATCACAAAAACAACATAGCACAAAGTGAGAGCTGGTGGGTTTTCCTTTTAGTTTCCTTATATTCATTTAAACAGCAGAGAATCATCTAAGTGTGGGAGATTCCACTGTTATTTTGTTTAAGTTGGCTCAAGGATGTGATACCAGGTAAGAGCCACAAGTGCATGTCACAGCTTGACAGTCAAATGCAATTCAAAGAATTACAAAGGAGCAACTAACAATATTGTCTGGAAGTGGAGAATTAATAGTGGTGGTAAATAAAAACATATATGTCTCCTTGTGGTTTATCTTAACCATGTGCTTTTCAATTGGACACTTCAGAGAGGTTTATCCTGCATTTGAAGTGATTTCAGGACCACTTATTAAGGTCTCTTTATTGTTATGGTACCTTCTGCAAGTGGCTGCAGCAAGATTATTTACACTCTTTACAAATCTGAAGGCTTTGTTTTTTTGAATCCTTTTCTTAAGGATTTTCCATATATATTTCGTATACTTACTCACAACTCTGTCTTTAAAGTTACTTTGCCAGTAACAAGACACAGCCAGTTAGGAGTTTTATCTTAAATCTGGCTGACAGGTTGGGCTCAAAAAGTTACAGTAAATGGGGTTACATCAAGCTGGCAGTCAGGCACCCCAAGGCTCACTTTTAGGGTCAGTGTTCTTTGATGTTTTTGTAAATGAACTGTACATACGAGTTGAATGTACATTAAGCAAGTTTACTGATGATGCTAAATTCAGGAAGCTGTGGACTCCCTCTAGGATAGAGAGGCCTTACAGAAATGTCTGGATAGGCTACAGAGCTGTGCAGTCTCCAGCTGATGGAAATTAACCAGAGCAAGTACCAGAAATTCATAGGAAGTTCAGAGTGAACATTAGGAAAAGACTTTTCACTGGGAACAGGATCCCCAGGACAGTGGTTACAGCACCAAGCCTGTCAGAGTTCAAGAAGCATCTGGAATATGCTCCTAGTCATATGGTTTAATTTTAGGTAGTCTTGCAGGGAACAAAGACTTGGGCTCAATCCTTATGGGTCCCTTCCAACTTGAGATATTCTGTGCTTCTGTGGATTTTAACTTATGGAAACACAAGCCTCTTGTAACAGCAGCAACATAATATTTATAGAGAAAGAAAAATACTCAAAAGAAAAATGAGTTATTTTTCCAGACTTTTGTGAAGACTTCTGTAATTTCTATTCAGTGAATCACTGCAAAAAGTAATTTAGTGTAATTCATGGATGGGTAAAATACCCAGCTGGATTTTTATGAAGTACTGAGGCATCTACATCTCCAAGTTTTCTTTAATAAATATGTTTTTTAAAATCCAGACCCCAGTATCAAGGCAGCAAAGCACTGATAGTTAAATATAGAAACTTGCAGGATTTTAAACCAGACAAAAAAAGCTTCAACAGGATGTTCGCTAGGGTGTGCTCGAAGCACATGGCTTTTGCTTTTGGGGAAAGCACGGTGGCACTGAGCAGCTGTGGCACTGGCCCTGAACAGCCCCCTCTAGTTAAAACGGCTTTTGTAGGGAGTTTGAAGTAGGTAAGCCACAGAGGCCCCTTCCAAAATCAGCAGTTCTGTACTTCTATAGCTAACTTATCACGAACAACTTTTTTTGTTCAAATATTAAGAAAATATTAACTTCTTTTCTGTAGAAACAAAGGTGTAAGCCCAGAAGGCAACATAAAAGTAAGTGCTGTGAGAACTCGAAGCTGATGTGGTTGATTGTGTGCTAGGGCATTAAAATGCTGGAATCAGTCTTTATAGTTTGAAAAACTAAGAGTACAATTGCACCTCATTTGCAACCAAAATACTTTAAAATTACTTCCTAGAAAGATGTGAGAAAATAACATATATTTCTTGTTGAGAACTGCAAGTGAGATGTGTCAGGATGGTTTCCGGGTGACCATACTGTGAGCTTTAAACTTTCTGAAAAAGAGTATTTATGGAGCTACACAAATGTTTTTTGGCAACAGATCTCTAAATATCTCTTTATTTTGAGGATACCTGTACTTGTGATCATTAAGGAATAATCTCTCTGGGCACTTCAGTGTATCACAGTTTATAAGTGCAATTTTCATAAACAGGAAGCCCACCAAACCAATGATTTCAAAATTAAATTCTGGCTTCTAGCAGAAATTTGCCTCTCTGATTTTTATATTGAAGTATGAAGGATTTTGATGCATTTCTATTCACATATACAAATCCATATGTTTTTCACAAGTGTACATAGAGAGATGCATCTCAGGCCTGCTGGTATCTCTGCATATATAGACCACTCACAGCAACTGACAGAGGTTAGCTAAGGTCCTTGGGATGTGTGATTCCTGATCAGTTCAAGATACTATTTTAGTGTTTAACACTTGGTCTGGATGCCTGCCTGCAGTGTTTGCGTTCCTTTATGCTGGGAGTTGGAAATCCTTGCTGCCCTGTTAGTCCACATACTTTTGGGGAGATGATCATTCCTGCTGAGGAGAGACAGTGGGGCAGAGCTCTGCAGATTTTACACCTCCATCCTTGCAGAGTGGAAATGTGGACCTACCCCTTCCTCTGGAAGATGTTAATTCCTTCACCTGAGGCTTAGAAGAAGCAAACTGGTAGTCATCACCTGTCTGGAGAGAAGAGAGAAGAATTGGTGTGTTTTAGAAAGATGATGAGAAGACGCTGGTGTTTGCATAGCTGTTTTTCATGGCTTCTACTTCAGTTTCATTGGTAAGTCTGGGGAGTTCCATTCCCACTTGTGTTGGCAGTGTGAAGATGGTCAGTCCTCTGACCTGGGGAAACAATGCTCTCAGTGCATTTTGGCCTATCCAGCTGACAAGGTGTGTGAGCAGTCAGTCAGACAGGACACACAGCAAACTCTGTCACAGCCTTTCCTCAAATGTTTCTTACCACAATCACATCATAGGGTGTGACAGGATTCATTTGACTTGCAGGCTGTCGTGAAAAATTTATACCAGGTTAGACACACAGCAGGCAGTACTGTTGCACTGTGCAGAGGAATGCAAAATACCAGTGTTGGTTTATGGCTGTGTTCACAGCAGATGAATGACATCCAAACTTTGCCCCAAGGTCAAATCAACATATATCCCTAATAATTTAAAAGGTACAAATGTGCAGTGTGAGTATGTACATGTGAGAAAAAATTCCACTGCCTGTCCTGGTAAGGTTTGAGATTGGCATGTGTATTTTGTCTCCAAAGTTACAGAAGTTCTTTTTGCCTGTGCTAATTTCTCAAGGGAAAAAATCTCTTAGGCAAGTCAGAGTATCTTCTGGCTGCTTCTCAATCTTCATTGTATTTATTCCCACAAAATACACTAAGAAGTTAAAAGATACTGCATTCTGAGATCCACAGTGGGTAGGGTGCAGATTTTTAAGCATATTTAGATTTTTTTTTTTTTTTAATTTGTACCCACTCAGTGAAAATGAGCCATGGAAGTAAATACATCATAGTTTTTAATGTGTAGTTAGAGTCCTGCAGGAAATCTCTGATGGACTAGGTACTTGGGCTAACATCCTTTGCTGGTGAAAAGCACAGGCCTCTGCTCCCCAAACTTGTACATGGATCTCAATCCTACTGTTGTTTTGATTGATAAATAAAATAGAAGAGCTTTTACTGGAAAGTGATCTACGTAAGGAAGAGAATACCTTCTGAATTCTGACTACTTTGGTTAGGTTTATATGAGACCTTGGTTTCCCTAAATACAAAATTTCAGTTCTTTATGCTGTAGCATCTTGATTTCACAGACAGTTGGGTTTTAGAGAGGAACTCACATACATATTTAACATCTCCAACTCCATACTGGGTTTCCTGAAGGAATATGGTCCATGATGTGGACCTGAAGTGTCTGAGTGTGTCCTCATCAGAAGAGATGCTTCCCTGATGTGTAACTTATCCTGAGTTGTCAGTCCATTTTGCTGGCCTTTTCCTGCTTTATTGAGATGGTAAAGTATGCACTGATGGTGAAAGAAAAAAATATTTCTAAGTTCAGGTTCATGTCAGATTTTGCTCATTGCTCCAGTATGAATACAGTTTCTCAAAAATTCCTTATCCTAGTGGACAAGTTCATTGTCTGAAATGTGAGAAAGCTCGTTTCAAATCCCTTAAGTTTTGCAGAGCAAGGGGCTGGGTTTAAAACTCTTCACACTCTGAAATAATTTCTGAATATATTTCCTGTAGTTTCCTACAGGGCAGGGCTTTCTATGATTTCTGAGTGACAGTAATCTTTGGGAAGGCAGTTGTTTTATGTGATTTCTTGGAGGCTCTGGAGTCATCAGAAGTCAAAAAAAAAATAGAGAAAACACCTTTAAAAAACTCCATCCCAAACTTCTGTTTCTGGGAAGGTAGCGCTCTGGTCCTGTGAGCTGGTGCTTAGCCAAAAAGCCCTTTGTAATCTCCTGTCTCGATCAGACTTCAGGCTCTTCTCTGACCTCACTGGTCTGGCTTTGGTGGGGCTAGAAATAGTTCAGTTTATTAATCCAGTTATTGAAAATATGGTCACAGAAACTAAAGATCACAATTACCTGAGGGTGCTGCTGGTAATGTTCCTGGTGAGTGAAATATAATTACGGTGGGTGGCACAGCAGATTGCCCCAGTAAGGGCTTGCATGTCATTTGTGTGTTTTGAATGTGCCATTCTGTGCCTGCAAAGTCAGGAGTGTTCCTTGAGAGTTTTATGGGATGATATAATGGAGTTTGTATATTGGCAGAACTTACTGGATCAAAAAGTAAAGATAGTGCATTGCAAGCTGTGAATTAATTGCTGCAAACAGTTGGCTGAGGTTGCTGTCACTTTAAGTAGGCAAATAAAGCCTTGTTGCTAAAAGTCTTGTTTGGAAATTTGCCCGGATAGGATGTTTTTAAAAAGCCCAAACAATCCCTATGTGCTTCTAAAAGATTATTTACAGCTTTAAAATTTTTATAAGGTGCAATAATACAAATGTCATATCTCAGAACGTAATACCTGAAGCAATAAATTCCCTGCCCTCTTAACAGAAAGACAAAACCCCCATGCAGAAGTTTCTGGGCCATGCCTTGTATTGCCTAGGAGGTTGCAGGTGCATCGGTGAGTTTAACTGGATAAAAAAAAGAAAGTATTTCCTGTTTGATATGAAATGAAGTTGAAATGTACTAAAAATGGCAAGCAGCCCATCCAAAACTGCAGAGGAATTTAGAGATATGTATGATTTCAAATAAATTTTACTCTGGCCAGCATTCAGTCAAGACTGCAAAAAGACTACAAGATTATCTCCAATCTTGTAACTATGGCAAATGCAAGAGACACACCTACTGAAGTGTCCTCTGGATGTATATTTTTGTATCATCCCTAATCTGCTCACCTTTGATAGCTGGAATCCTGTTAATGGCTTACTAAAAGGATTCTTCAAATAAAATGTTTCATGTAGCTTCACAGAAAAAAAAGGAGATAGGGGACTCAGGACCTCTATTTTTTGAAAAACCAGACCTGCTTGCAGGAAAGACTGTTTTAAAAAAATACTACAATTATCTTAGAAATGGTATTTCTTTGAAATTAGGAGGGAAAGGTATATTGTGGTTTCTGTCAATCTGGGTTTATTTCGATCTTCTGTTTGGTGCATTTTTGGGTTTATTTCTTGTCTTTGTATGTTAAAGGTCCTTTTATGGAGGCTGCCAGTGAGGGGTGCTACGTGATCACCCCAGAGAGGATGGAGTTCCTGAATCTATGTCCTGCTGCCAGCCAAAAATGTTTAAGCATAAAAACAACCCCCCAAGCAAAGAAGGGCTGTGAAAGCCTCACTTTAAAAAGCGAACATTAAAGGCTTGTCAGGATTTTACTCCTCAGAAGCAGCCAGAGTGGAAATCCTCGGGCAGTCTGTGCTCCCTGAGAGTGGAGTGGCAGGAAGGATTCAGCAGCGTGGGATGTAAAAAGCTGGCTGGCAGGGATGAGGTTTTCGGCAGGAGCAACCCGGGGAAAGAGGGGAGAGCGGCTGGGGTGGGTGTGGCATGGTAGTCGGGAAAATCCTGACCTTCCCAAGGTAGGGAGTTTGATACAGCATACTCTAATGCTTGGATGTGGAAGACTCTTGAGATTTTTCAGTCTCATTTTAGTTGTCAAGCACACAAGAGATTATTTTGATTTAAACCAGTTTAACAGTGTATTTTATCGTTGCACATTTTTGTTTCCTTTTAATTCTAGACATAACAGCATATCCTTCCTCTTTCATCTTAGCTGCTTGCTCACTAAATCTGGTGAAGGTTCTCAGCCTTAAAGCTGAAAATGTGCATTACCTAGTTTCAAAAGAATGCTCTTTGGTAATATACTCAGTGGTTTACATCCAAAAAATACCCTTCAAAGTAAAAACTGCACAGCTGATGTCCCTGTCCTGCTGTGTTGACACTGGAGCTGGAAGGCACCTTAGCTCTGTCAGGCACTGTGCAGATGCTCACTGCTTCCTGTGGTGTCTGAGGATGGGTTTGGAAGTAGATCAAAGTAGAGATTAAAAGTGCAGCTATAGCCAGGTAAGACAACAGGAAACTCCCTATTTAAGAGAAAGAACTTCCATCTGGGATTTCTGATGTGACTTCTTTTGGTGTTGGAGTGGGTCATGTCTGATCCTCTTAAGGAGGAGCAGTAGGACAGGAGTAGTTCTGTTGCAGCGAATATTAGAGACAATGGAAGAAAAAAGTTCACCAGCTGGGATTCAGCAGTGGCAGGAATAATATTTTCTCTTTCTGTCAAAGGCAAGACTTGAGTCCCAGCTTCTACGGAACCCTGAAGAGAAAGCTTTTTATTCTTTCTGAACAAAACCCAGTGAAATACAACATGTAATTCCATTTCATTCTGCACAAACTGCTCCTCTGGACACAAACATTTTGTTTTCTGGCACAAGAGGGTCAGTGTGGTCTCAACACTCATCTGCTGTGTGAAGTTCATTCTTCAAACTGCTGGAGAGCATTTGGGCAGGCTTGTGTGTTAATGCCTTGGGCATCCTGATGATGTTCTGGGGTGAACAGGAGCTGGGCTAGGCAGCAAGGGACACTGCTCATGGCAGGTGGTCTGCACAACGCCTGAGCCTCAGCTTTCTTGGTGGCTGGAGGAACATTTCCAGAGCCTGATGGAACTGGTCCATCTTCACGTGGAAAGAAATGAAGTCACTACCTCTTTACCGTTCAGATAAAACCCCCAGTTGCTCAGCTGGTGGTAGCAGGGAATGGGCTGATTTTCAAAGGATGTTTTTACTTTGGGGCTAATTTTCAGAGAATTTGGGGATTAAACCTGAGCCTTTTAGCAAAGAGAAAAATAATCTGTGTAATAATTTGTGTCTCTCTGTTGGTTCCCATTCCAACACCAGCTTACTTTTTCTTTCCATGCATCTCTGTGTTTTCATTTGTAGGTCGTAAGGGTCTTGTCCCCTTGCCTTAGTGTCTGCAGCCTGCCAGGGAGCTGCTGGCAGCAGGGCTGATGCAGCTGTACAATCTGCCCTGGAGGGATGGGACTCTTCCCTGGCAATGCACTGCAGGCTCATGATGATTAACTGCAAGCTTTTGGTTCATGTAACGCAAATGCAGCATGGACAAGGAGTAACATTTGCCATCCTTTTGCCAAAGTTTTGAACATAAGAGCTTGCTGAGTCCTGCTTGGGAGGGTTTGCTCATTATTTATCAAATCACCACTTTTTTAGGCACTGCTGCACAGTCAGTCACCTCTGCAGCACAGGACTGTTCCCGAAGGAAAGCAGCAGGAGGGAGGAAGCTCTGCAGTGCTGATGGCACCTTTCTGGGGGCACATGGCTGTGATGAAGCTGCCTGTAGCCCCCTGCACTGTGGTTCCTAGTAAGGCAGAGCCTCTTGCCTGG
Source organism: Toxostoma redivivum (assembly GCA_013397375.1). Lineage (NCBI taxonomy): Eukaryota > Metazoa > Chordata > Aves > Passeriformes > Mimidae > Toxostoma > Toxostoma redivivum. The sequence continues at coordinate 154,397 of VXBI01007170.1, forward strand.
TGCCAGGGAGGGATTTTTGCATCCTTCCCTGAAGACAATGCCATCGCAAGATTAACTGTGCAGAAATTAAATATGGATCTCAATGTCCTTAAAACTGGAATATGACTCCATGCTTTTAGTGCTGTATAATTCCCACTGAGAAAAGTTCTTCCAGGCTCCTGTTTGGTCTCTCATTCATGCTCATTCTTCATCTCTTGCTTTGCAGGCATATATTAGCCTTTGCTTTCTGAGTTCCTCTTCCATGAAACGTCTCTGATTATTTTCTTCAGGAATATTGGCTTGCACCTTCTCCAGGTTATTCTTATATTTTGACTGTGCAGGATTTTTAAACTTTTCAGGCCCTGTTGTATCATTTCTCTGTGCTCACTTGTGGCTGTAACACCTCCTGGCTGCATATTGGCTCCAAATGCAGCATGCTCTTTCCTATAAAGACTAATGAGAAGACATCAGCCTGACATCAGCTCGGATGTGTGCCAGGACACGTGCTCCCCACTGGACTGCTCCTCTGCTGTGTGCCCTGAAGGAATGAAGCAGTGACAGGTCTCGGGTGCTTGTGTGACAGCCCAGGGTGTGAGGTTGTGCCTTGTGCTCCTGCTGGTGAGCGTGGCACAGCTGACTCTGCTCTGAGCAGCTGGGTGGGTGTTCAGGCTAGGCCATCTGCATGCCACTGGTGTGAAAAGCTGAATTAGCCCCCATGGCCCCTGAGGGCTCTCCAACCCCTCCTAGCCCAGCCTGAAACTCTGATGGGTAGACAGCTCTACTGGAACTGTTGATATCAGAGAGAACTTTTAGCCTTTGCTGGTGCTTGGAGATTCCAGACTATATGTATGGTAGTGTATTTGTTTAGTGGCATGGCAGCACCCAGGCCAGGGACACTTATCAGAAAGCCTCAGTGATTAAAGTGGAAGACATTGTAGTATGGAGAGAGAGAGGATGAACTTGGGGTTTAAACCTTCTTCCCTGGCTGCTGAGGTCACTTGGTTTGTTCAGCCTAGAGAAGAGGAGACTGGAGGGAGACCTCATAGCTTCCTTCAGCTTGTTCATAGGGTGAAGCAGAGGGGCAGGCATTTATTTTTTCTGTCTGGTGACCAGTGACAGGACTGAGGCAATGGCCTGAAGTTGTGTCAGGGGAGGTTTAAGTTGGATATTAGAAAAAGTTTCTCACCCAGGGGGTAGTTTGGCACTGGAACAGACTCCCCAGCAAAGTGGTCACAGAAGCATTTGGACAAGGCTTTCAAGCACATGGTGTCATTCTTGGGCTGTCCTCTGCTGGGCCAGGAGGTGGATTTGATGATTCCTATGGGTCTCTTCCAACTCAGGATATTTTATGATTCTGTGATCCACATGAGCACTGGGATCTTTATTCATGTTTAGCTCTGAAACAAGGACATTTATTTCCCTATGGCCAGGAGCACTAGAAAATAATCTTTCTGGGCCTAATATGAGCACCTATCAAAGACTCAATTTCTATCATTTTATAAGACATGGGATAAGTATGGTAATTGCTGTCTCAGGGCTGAAGCTCCCTTTAGGCTTGCACAAAAATTATGCACAAAAAAATGAGTAGGTGATAAGAGCCTGGGCTGTGGGCAATTTTACATGGGTGAGTCTGTGCATGCATATCCATTGCTTTGGAGGTAAAGTACTTTGCACTGGATGCGTAAAATATGATAATTCCCCAAATGGCAGATTAGAGCAGGAAGAGCACTTATTTAATGTTTTTTCACCCTTAAATTTTCACAGGAGCTGAATAAAAACATTAGTGTCCAGGAGTTCTTTTGTCCTTGCTTCTAGTGGACGTGCTAGTCTGCTTTGTGTCTGTACAGGCTTCACAGGTCCCATGGTCTTCAGTAAGGGTTGGCGTTGCAGTAGCTTTGGGACCACAAGGGATGGAGGATAGAAATGTGCTGAACAGGAAGAAAGAAAAAGCCAATGGTGCAGAATCAGAACTCAGCAGGACCCACCAATGGATGAAGAATAACCATGGACTTGCCTTGCAGACCTTGTTGGGGCTGTGGGTCTGCTGGCAGAGGGGTGCCCTCTGCATGGCCCCACTGCTGGCACTCACGGTTTGGTGGTCACCAGGGGCAGCCCCATTGCCCCAGGGCCAGAGCTGCACCCTCACTGGGCATCCCACAGGGCTGGAACAGCCCTGCCAGCCAATGCATTTCCCCCTGTGTGCCTCAGCTCCTGCTGAGCTCAGACCAAATCCAAGAAAAGCATGCAAAAGCATGGGTTGGCCTCAGCCAGGGTCAGGCATGGCAGTGGCAGAGGCTGATCTGAGCTCACATCTCTCTCCCTGTGCTGAAAAGACTTTATAAACATTTAGCAAAAAGAAAACAGAAGGAGAAGATACGAATTTGGCACACTTAACAGAACTAGGTTGCAGAATGTGTTAATTTCAAAACATAAGAAATACTTCAATAAATGCAAGGCAATGTTGTAACTGATTAGCTTCTGAAAACCTGAGGTAAAAACTGAGTTACACTTATTAGGGTACAGTGGAGGTTTAGGTGAGACATGGAAGAGATATGTTCTGACTAATATGTTGAATTTTCTGTAATTTTATTAAGTCTGGGGCATGCCTGGCACTGTGCTTTGCTTCACTTTACTGCTGCATCATATGAGCACTTGATGCTGTCAGCAGAGGGAAAGGAGCAGGCACCAAGAGTGGATTTTTAATTGCGTATTATCAGTTTGGCCCAAGGAAAAGTGATGGCTTAAAGGAGCTAAAATCAAGTCCAAAACTGCAGTCCTCTTAAAAACATCATTTTAGGGTCTCCTCGACTCACTTCTGGTTGTGCTTAAGCCACTAGCAAAGCCTGCACTGCCACGCTACCTCCCATACAATGACAGAGGGACTTGGTGAGAAAACAAAGAACAAACTGTAATCGGCGTCAAGTCGTAATGAAACTAAATTTTGCCTTAACTGTGTTCAGTTCTGCTGCTGCTGCTGTCACATGCCAGAGGCTTTTGTTCCTAATTGAAAATGATAGCTCCCCGGGTGCTGGGGAGGCATGTGGCAGCCTTTTATTGCCGTGTGGATTATGTGCCCGCTATATTTCACACACTGCCTGGAGAAATGCGGCAGATTTTATTGATATGAGGGACTGTCCCTCATCGTGTTTTTTTCTGTCTCCCTTGCATTCTTGGTGCAGCTCATTTCCAATTTTATTAACATCTGGGATGTGGTAGGAAAGCTTCAGTACAAAAATTAACAGAGGCCTCAGGAAAAAAAAATCCCCTGTGCTTGGATTACGGAGATGCAGAATTATACAAGTATAATTCTGATATTTCAGTAAAATATAACTGAGTGAAAAAATTTCCCCTGAATTTGTTTGACCACAAAGGAAGTTAAAGAAATTTAATTTGTCCTCAAAAAGGTTAATTTAGTCTATGAAAACTAGGAGATTAATGGAAGTGCAAAAATGAATATAGTTTAGAAACTAAGTCAGCTTTAGAACACAAGATAAGGCTAATGACAAAATAAATCACTTTATAACCATCTACCAAGAGTGGTTCATGACTAATGAGGTACTGGGTGGATGTCCCTTTCTGAGCTGCAGCCCTGCCCCAGCAAGGGTGGAGCAGCAGCTCCCGTGTCCCACCATCACCCAGCGAGTTTGCATCCTTGCATCCCACTAGGGCTGTGCTGAACAGGGGGGATGCAGTGCTGGGCATCATCAGCCATGGGCTGCAGGGCTGTGAGACCAGCCTGCACTGCTACCAGCCTCACCTGCACTGAAATCAGCAGGGCACTTCAGTAGAGGGGTTCCAGAGTGCAGTTTCCTCTCCTCACTGCTGAAAAGAGCAGCATGATAAAAGCTTCTCTGCATCTGTATGAACCTGAAGTAGTTGGTGAGAAAATTGGCTAACCTGGGAGCTCCTTCTCAAGCTACAGCCATGCTGGCAGCGGCCCTTGCCCACACCCCACCCTGCAGCCCAGAGGGGGCTTGGCTGCCCACATTTAGCAGTCCTAATTTTGGACTGAGCCCCCCAGGGATCACGGGGTTTAGTAGCAGTGACGGCTGTGCCTGGGCTGGTGAGTGCCAGCAGGTTGGTGTCTGACCCAGCACTGCCTAAGGGTCTCAAACAATGACCTGACCTGATCTGCACCCTGCTGCTGCTGAGTTGGCCCAGGGAGGGGATGAGAGGGAAGGGGCCATATTATTGATAGATGAGCCCTATCCCAGCACTCCTGGGGCTGGGCCAAAGTGCTGTGGGCTGCTTCATCCCTTCTGCTTATGCTGATCCTCAGGAGTTGCCTGGCAGTGTATAAGGGGTGGGAAATGCTGCCCCATCAGCTGCTGGAGTATCCAGTCATGTCTAAGGTGGCTTTGCTTCAGGCACCGGTTAGTATTGAGGCAGTGATGTGATTCTCCATACCCTTGGGACAACCTCCTGAGCTGCTGGCTCCTCTCCCAGCACAGTGTTTGACCCCCAGGATGGGGAATGTGGAGGCTGGAAGGTGCCTCGGGGCACTCACCAGCTCTCTGCTCCATATAAATAACCAGACACTGCCAGACTGGATCCTCCCCACCCCGGTTACTCTCCCTGGCTTTCTTGTGTTCCCCTCTCTCATCTAATGAGTACTTCTTTAGACAAAGCAAAGCAGTGCTTTTAACATACTGTCTTGGGCAAAATCTAGTGTTAATTTGGTATGAGTTTCCAGAGCAATTTACTGTCCTATGGTCAGGGCAAATGAATGGAGGTACAATAGGGCAACTGCTTTTCATATTAAGCCATAGGAAATGCCCAAGAATGCATTTTACTGCCTTTAAATCTGAATGAGTGCTGCTCTGTTTAATTAAGGGCTGTTCTGTGAGGACTGGAGAACTGAAAGAAGGAGGACTTCATTTTTTTTCTTCTGTATCCTTTTAAGGTACCTGTTTCAGAGTCCTCTGACACAATAGAAAGATTGGGCATTGGATGATTCCTTAAGTGGATCCTATTGCTGCATCTCCAAACTGGTGGGAGGTCATCAGAAGAAATTCAGAAACTGCCAGAATGGCCATACCCTTCAGACAAGGGAGTCACCTCAGACCTTGGGGTGGTTTTCCTCAACTTCCTGGGGTTGCTTTGCAGCTGACATCTGAAACTCTTCCAGTGCACCCTGTGCTCTAGTTGCAAACACAGGTAGCCCTGGACCAGCTTAGATGACATCAATCAAGATGGCACACAGCTCAACAAGAATGCCTGGCTCTTTTCTGGTACTAAAGGAGTGATGGTGATGTGCATAGAGATGTGTATATAAATGCATATATACATGTGTGTGGTTTATGTATATGTATTTATCACAGTAGTGAAGGCAAAGTCTGCCATATGCTCAGAGAACGTTCACAGAATGTGCTGAGTTGGAAGGGACCCATAAGGATCATCGAGTCCAACTCCAGGCCCTGCACAGGACACCCCTAGAGTCACACCCTGTGTTCAACCAGTGGAGCAATAACCACCATCTGTCCCTCATCTCTGCTGCTCCCAAGAGCTGCAGATTGTCATCCATATCATCAAAGCCTTTGGAAAATCACCTGCTGTGTTTTGTAACAGCTGTAAGTTAAACAGGTGTTCTAAAATGGGTCGAATTTGCAAAACTGCCCATGGTCCTTCTGTGGTTCAGTGAGTCCCTTTCAAGGCATGCCCTGGCTGGTCCCTAAAGGTCTCCATCACAGAGGCAGTGGGTGAAACCAAAATCCTGGCAACCCCCTCCTGAAAGGGGCTACAACCACTACTCACTGATTTCCCTTTCTACAAATCCAGATTATCATGGCCTTTCCTGTGGTATCCACTTACATTCAAATGTCCTTTTATTCATAGATTTGTGTGAGTTATTTGGCTGGCCTACACCAAGTGATCTACAGGCCCAACAATTTATACACACACAACTTATGTCACTTTCACAGATCTATTGCTTTTTTCCTGCCTTGCAGAGATTCATGCTCATTTTTCTGCATGAGACATATTTAAATGGGAAAATAAAAATGACACATTAATCCTTTCCTTCCTTTGCCTCCCAGATGAGCAAAACTCTTGGAATAAAGTCAAGCCTGCTTCTTAATTTATGGAGAAATGAAGAAGTCTAAATCAAGCTCCGAGAAGATTAGATTACAAACTTGGAGTGGGAAAACTTCAGGGAGACCAGTTCTGCAAGCTACTGAAAGCTTCGGGTTATTGAACCCCCTGAGCTGCCATGGGCACTTCTTCTGTCCCAGGACAAGACTAAAGAAAACTGTTTCCCTGTGGAAAATGTCACAGAACTGGGCATTTCCAAAATGATGGAAATTTCAGAGCACGATGCCAGCACAGGCACTGCTGCAGATGCTGACCAGGCACGGTGCCCCAGTAGTGGGGAGCATTGCATGGGAGTGCTGTGCTGGGAGCTCTGAAAGATTTGAATCTTGCAGTGACTTTTTGTTTTTTTGTTTTTGTTTTTTTTTTTTTTTACAATCAACTGGCACAAAACCTGCTGCACATCCAGCGTGGGGCATCCAGGCTGAGAAGTAACCCCAGCACATGGTGGTGTCTCGGGAAGCAGCTGGTTGCATTTCATGTTTTCAGCTGTGTCCTACAACCATTCCTGTGTAAGAGTGTTGGCGATACCTGGGCAGTGCTGGCAGGTATAAACCTGGTAATCTAACAAGAGAAATAGGCCACGAGTGCAGCAAATGTTTTCCTGCCTCTTCGAGGCACAGCAGTGTGTTTCATCAGAGGAGAACAAGCTCGGAGCAATAGACGTAACAGGATTAAAATGATGGCTGCTCTGTCATTTTCCACGCTAACCTGGATGCCTGAGAATTGCTGAAATACAGTTAAAATGCCGCCGTGATTCATCTTGTTTAAAAAAGTGATTTGTTAAAAGAAAATCCGCACCAAATAACTGAATCTGCTCCATTAAAATAAAATGTAAACACTGGCCCCACGGTTCAAGCATCACACTTTTTGATAGCCTTTAGGAATTGAAAGGCAGTTCTCTCCCCCCTCTGCATTATTATATAACCTCATCAGAAGATAAACAACCTCCTTACCCCCAAACACTTTGCAATTTGCATTTAGATTGTTTGATGCCAATGTTCAGGATAAGACACTTCCTAGCTCTGTCAAACAAAACCTGATTGTCATTTAGCAGAGTGGCAGTCAATTTATGTTTCCATTAATGCAGATCCCAGACAATTATCTGGGGAGGGGAGAGGGAAGAACCTTAACAAATTGCCCTCCTCTCTTCAAGGCTGATTTTCCAGTGGGCAGCTTTAGTGTAAATTCAACATACCCATGAGGAGGAAAAAGGGAATGCCTTTCTGCTATTGCTGGGGAGAAAGGTGTGGGCGCAGCTCCCAGATCCCTTGGCTGTGCAGCATCACACATGAGAGCCAAGTGTCTCATGGAAGCAGCAGTGATGTGGGGCAGGGTCACCACCCCTGAGCCAGGGAAGTGTCAGACTTTGACTTCCAGCCTGATTCAGTGGCAAAGCCACAGGTCCCAGTGGGTTTCCTTGGGCATTTGTCCACTCAGCAGCTGGAGATGTGCTGTCAGACACTGCCCTCTCTCCAGAGTTCCCTGGGCTGGACCAGTGCCATGCTTGGGGACCCTGGCCCTTTAGAACTCATTGTGGTCCTCCTCGGCCATCTGGGATGGCAGAGGACATGCCCTCCTGGTGATGGGATTGTCCCCCTCTCCTGCCACGCATACCCCACAGCTGCACTCCTGAGGCCAGCAAGAGGTTGCACACACTGACTGACTGACAGCTGCTCGTGCAGATGCAGAACACAAATGTAATATGCTTTCCTTCTCTGACAGTAAGTTAAAGACCCTTCTCCCTTCCCTCTTGTCTTAATGACTTAATTTTTCCTCTGCCCCCTTACTTAGCTGTGCCCCCATCACTCCTGTGTTTCCCTCAAGGATTCCATGCATGACAGCAATCCCTTCACCAAAGGCAGCTCCCCCATTGTTTGCCCTGTCATTTGCTGGAGTGCAGCACTGACGGCATTGACCAACCCAAGGTTTCCCCAGGCACGACATTTCCTCCAGGGATGCTTCCCCATTAACTAAAAAGCCAGTCCTGTCTTTTCCAATGCCCTCTCTGAGAGGGGTGGGCAGGTAGCACCGGTGCAGCCCCACCCCCAGCAACAGTCCTTGCTCATGGGCTTTTCTGCACACATACGTGTGTCTCACAGGAGGTCACAAAGCTCATAATCCTGTGTGCAAGGCCATTCCTGTTGCCTTTGTAAAAACACTGCATTGCATCTTGGCTGATGCAAAAGAACCATTTGTGTTGGAAACAGCTTTCAGTGGTGGATGCTGGCTGTCTTTCCCTGGGGTTGCTGGGGTCTCCTTCGGGAGCAAAGAAGAGACCCAAGTGGAAGTAGGCTCACCTGCAACTGAGCTGTACTGTAAACGGGGGGGACTCACACAGGCTGGCTGGCACATGCTGCAAAGGGACCACCTTGGCACAAGCTCTTCAGTGTTCTGGCTTGTGGCCCCTTTGTGGCACCGTGGGGAAGGTGGTGCTGCTTGGTGGCTGAGAAAAATCGAGTGGTTTTCTGAAGGGAGGGTAGACACCCATGCCTCAGTGGTTGGAAATACATCTGTGACCACTTGGAAAGTTATTTTTGCTACATGAAAGGCTGGGGCGTGAAGACAGGGCCTTCTCCAGACTGTAGCACCTCTTGGCTTTCCTTCCAGTACAGCTCATTTATTTGGTTTGGCACCAACTAACCAAGCCATGTAGCTGCCAGGTTCACCATGTATAAGGAGCTGCTGATGTCAGGAAGAGCTTTTGGCTGCAGGAAAGCCCTGCAGATGTTGTCCAGGTGGTTCTGCTCTCCATGAGCATTTAGGAACAGTCAAACTGTGTAACAATTTTATGATGATTATTTTTCTTTCAAAACATGGCCTAAATTTCTATCAGGCACTGGAGCAGAAGCACAGGGCGACATACAGTATGAAGGCTGGGTGAAGTGTGCGGTATGTGCTGGCAGCAGAGAACAGAGAAATGCCAGAGGAACAGGACCTGGCAAAGTGTGGAGGGGACTGGCACACCAGACCAGCTTGGAAGTAGCTGGCAGGCTTCTCTGTGCAGCGTTTTGCACTACACTCCTTGTCAGCCAGCCAGCAGGGCCTAGCAGAGGGAGAGGTGTTGCCTGCCCACATGTAAATTCTAGTGGTTCCCACATTTCAGAATTTTGACTCAGGATCCAGCTGGGGCAAAAAGAGACTCATGTCACCTCCCATGCAGATGACCTGGTGAGTTAGCTGTGCCCTGCTCATCCCTGCCCTGTGTGCTCCCTAACTGTGCAAAGAATCACCACCTGTGGGTGCCTTTTCCAGAGGTGTATCCCAGCCAAATCAAGGCAAGCACATCCAGACCTACTCATGGACTCATGTTTCCCCTCCAGATGCTCTGCACTGTGCTGCTGAATGGAAATCTCAGGCCTTGTCCAAAAACAGGCTTACACCCCTCACCCGAGTTAAGGAGCATGCAGTTGCCCAGGGTAAAACCTGCTCCTTCCCTCTCTTCCAGTTCCTTGGCTGTATGCTGCCAAGGAAGGACACGAGAGGACACATGGGCCCTGCTGACACCATGCCCAAGCCTATCCAGGGCAGGAGGAAAGGGGTCTTCCTCTGCCTACAAATCTGCTCAGCCCACCAGGTAACCTCAGAGCAGCCCTGAAGCCCATTAACACTACTGGAGGCTGCTCTTTTCCTTGCCAATTTATTGCTCCCACATCCCCTCCTAGCCTCTCTGCCACAGCCTTACCCTTGCCACCTTGCTGCCTCTTCCTGGCCTGTACCAACTCTCTTTCTCTGGACCTATACATTTCTTCTCCACAGTAAGTTGTTAACTTCTCAAGATTTTGAAGAAATCCCAGATGTGCCAAAAGAAGAAGCAGAGATTCTGACTCCTGTTCAGGCATCTCTTACCCCTAACAGGTTTTTATTTATGTGGGAATTTCTACAGGGTTTGCAAAGGAGTCTTCCCTATTTTCTTTGCAAACCTCTGAGCCACTTACACTGCTTGTTCACTTTGTTGTCTAATAGAGAGAGAAACCTCAGTCAAGTTGCCTTAATACTTATTTTATTTAAAGAATCAGAAACACAGTCATTGTAGTTCATTTGTACTCATATCTGCCAACATTTCCTAAACCACGTTAACATTCATGTATAACAAAAACATTTTCTGAGCTGTGCAAAGTTCAAAGGAATTGTTCAATTATTTGAACCCATTTCTAGAAGAACAAACCTGGCATTTTACAAACTGAGGCCACCAGAATAAATCTTTTCCCCACCCTGTTGCAGGAGATGGAGATGCGCCCTCCTCCCTCTTTTCCTGGCATGACAGAACCAGACCACAGTATGAGTCAAACCTCTCAGGACTTTCCGAATGGCACTGGGTCATGTTTTTGTAACACTGGGCTGTATTAAGTTCACCTTAATACTTGTGCTCCTGGCATGGAAGTGATTTGTCCAAGAAGATTACTCAGTAACCCAACTGCGATAAGCAATAAAGAGGGCCCAGAAACAGCTGCTATCAAAATAGAACACCTCCTCCCCCTTCCCCCCATATTTTTCCTAGAAGATATGACTGGAAGGGTTGTTAAACATTCAAAAAGCCATCATCCTCCTTGCAAAATATATTTTAAAGCACTGATTTAATGATATGACATCTACATGTTTTCCTTTATCCTCTCACACACCAACTTCTGTCCTCTTAGAGTTAAGCATAAAACGGTAGAAATCTGGAACCATTTTAGACCTGGCTAAACAGAATAGGCAGTATGCAAGCTTGCCATCCTGTTTCATTTTCTGACTGTAGTAAATAGCCACGGAACAGAATTTTAAGAGCGTTTTAACCACTGTAAGTTGTCTGAAAAAATCTCATCTCTGACAGATCTAAACCAGAATTTTTATTGGAATCAGTAACACGAATTTTGGCATTGCTGACTGCCTAACTGTGCGGTTTACTGTCTGAGGTGCAGTGACACCAGTTCTGACCTGGACTAAATAAATGGAACAGATATGGCTCTAATCTCAAGCAAGTCTTTCCAGAAGACATTTCTTCAGTCTCTTATTGGTTATAAAAAGGCAATATCCTCTTAACAGAACTAAATTTTTAGTGACTGACTCATTACAATCTGGAATATTAACAAATGCGGCAACATCAAGTATAAAAAGAAACACCCTGAAAGTGATGCCTCCCGGTTTGAAGGTGCTATACTTGGCCATGAACTGTGTTTCTGGAATTGGTTTGCTAACATGTGACAGCAAGAAGAACTTATTTTACAGAGAACAAAGTCACAGAGCTGAACTTAAACAGGAATGCTCACTTACATGGGTTTTGATATGTACTGGTACACACGGCTTGAATGAAAACTTACACCTTCACATATGAAATACCGGTAACGCAGTGATGATGCTCACCCACCGGGCCTCTTTGTTTTAGTAAGATCATCTCCAGGTTACAGTGCCTCCAACATGCTTTTAAACATCCACCACATGTGGGCTTTGGCAAACAGCCAGCTGCTGTCAGAGGCAAGATATGGATACAGCTATGAAAGGCCTTTCAACACAATTCACTCCTCAAGAGCCAATGTCTTTTTAAATACTCTCAACAATTGCATTATGACCTTTTTTCTCATTCTTCTTCATACAAATTACTGGCTAAACTCACCTTGCATTTATTGCACCTTTAAGTCCCTGGTAGATGGAAGCTTATATTGCCTGATACAGTTTGTATTGTAGCTTGACGACGTTAAGAAATCCAACAGTCTCCAGAACTGTACATTTCTACAGTAAGAAATCACATTTCCATAACATTAATTACTGCTGTCACAGATCAGCTCTCATCTCTGTCATGCAACGACAGAGGAAAACTCCACGGTCCCTGTGTGTGCTAGAACCTGCAGTGTTCTTCTTATTGCCATGAAAAAGTCAATTAAAACGACTCCTCTGGGAATGACTTCCAATTCTGGAGTCATTATCACTCTCCAGACAGAACGCTGTGCTTCAGCATGGGTCTTCAGCCACTCTAAATATGTAGGAGAGAGCAAGCATGTGCGTGCTCCACAGGCAGCCCCCCCCAGGTATATTTACCATGCAGCTTTTTCTCTTTTCCTCTATGATGCAAGAACAAGCAGTCTGATCTCAATCTTCAGGTATGTTTCTAATTTCATATGTTGAATGCAAATCTTGTTGCAGCCTCTCTGTTTAACCAAATCTTTAACAATTAAAAAAAATAGCACCAGATGTATGAAAAAGAGGAAATGTCTGATCTAGTAGGAATATATATAAAGTAGAGCAATTCTTACAGTAAAAAGGTACGTCGTACAAAAAAGCAATGGAAAGTGATACCAAAGGACAAAAATCCATGCTGCATATAATAGGGGCAGAAGACAGGCAAAAGGGATTCTGCTCAAATAACCACAGTTTAATGGTGGAGCCGTGCTTCCTCCAGGACCTCCCTGGCAGCAGTGCCAGGACACGGGGTAATGTGGCACTCTGAGTACTTAACACCGACACGCACCAACAAACCTGCGCAGCATATCTTTGAGGTATATAGAAAGCATGACATTAACATTTTGGACTCCTCATTCTTACTTGCACAATGATGCACTGATCTTTAGCTGGAGTTTTCTCCACCCTCCCCTCTTCTTCCCTTGGTAAAAACAAAATCCCAGTTTAAGAGCTTCCTAGCACACCTCCTTGAACTCTCAAATCTGTCTTGCATAGGCCAGTAATAAGAACACTGCAGCTCTGACAAATAAGTTACAGCAATATAACAGCTTTCCTCTTAATTTTTTTAAAGATATCTTCTCTATAATTTACACAAAAGGTTAACAGCCAGAGTTTAGTTACTACAGTCCAGATGGGCGTCCTTTCAGTCTGTGATTCCAGGTGGAAGGCACTACTTCAACATACCACTGTATGCACCGCACACGGTCTCGGGAGCACAGCGGGGCACTGTGTCTCCAGAGCTGCAGACTGAAGGGCCTGGGGAAGTCTTTGGAAATAAAAATGGCAGTGGTTACCAGTCCGGTTTCTCTTTGCTGTCTCTTCTTGTGCTATGTAGTTTCCCCTGAAAGCTCCTCAGTTGAGATGAGCGGCGATTCGTCCTCAGAAGCTCTCGACAAAGCTCCCGGGGAAGAGGCCTGTCCTGCCGTTCCTCTGCAACGTCCCTTTGTACCAGCCGTCCTCCCGTTTCTTGTGCACAAACACAATGTCACCTTCCTTCAGTTCGATCTCTGCCTCGCTCTGCGGTGGGTATGGGACCACAACGCGGTACCTTCGGGAAAAAAATGTGCAAAGACTTGGTTAATCTGCACTTAATGGGAGCAGCTGGGCACCAGTACCAGAGATCTTGGATAAAAAAAACTTTTGGAAATATCCATAAGTTACATTTTCACACACTAGTTGTAGGCAATGCAGCTACATTTTCTACTAAAACTGAGTAAGATGGGAATTTCTGGCTGGCTTGACTGGACAATTGACCAGGATGTACTCCGGAGCAAGCCAGTCCATGAAAGCAGGAACGTGTTGTCAAATAGATGGACCACTCATGGTGTCCCTGCTCCCAGCTGTGTGCTGAGCCTGTGCCAGCCACACTTGACTGCTTTATCCTAGTGCTGCATCTTTGCTGTAACATCTTATTCAGCTCTGCACTTGCTCCAGCCAAAAATCATAGCATCACATAATGACAGAACAGTTTGGGCTGGAAGGGACTTTAAAGGTCATCTTGTTCAACCCCTCTGCCAGAGGCAGGGACATTTTCAATTCAAGCAGGTTGCTCAGAGCCCATGTGTCAACTGCATAAATCAGCCTGGTGTCATCAATTGGGTGCCCTCAAACCCACCATCTATGTTATTGATGAAGATATTGAACAGCACTGGTCCCAGTGTGAACCCCTGAGGGACATCACTCGTCACCAATGTCCATTGGGACATTGAGCCATTGACCACTACCCTCTGGATGTGACAGTCCAACCAATTTCTGATCCGCCAAACAGTCCACCCATGAAATCCATCCTCCTCCAATTTAGAGAGAGATGTTGTGAGGTCAAAGACCTTACAGAAGTCCAGACATATGATATGCTCTCTTCCCTTGTCCACTGATGATGAAAAAAGGGGTTTGCAATGCTCCCACTGCCTGTGACACCAGCAGAAGTTAGCGAAAGCTGTTCACATTTTTCTTCTTATAATGTTTCTTGAGAATATACTTTGGGTCCCTCAAACCTGGAAGGGAAGCTAAAATGGAGAGGTATCAAGTGACTTTCAAAGCACTCTCCAAACCAACAGGGAGCCCCAGTCCTGAACCATTCACAGGGCTCTCTGGGAACTTAGTTTTCAAGTGTCACTTCATTTCAATGAAGTAATGATGTGTCTGAGCCTGATACAGCTATTCTGCACTCAGAGCTTATCAGCAGGCGTACTTCTGAGAGCACAGACTGGGCCATTTTCTATCAATGCACTTGTGTGCAGAGGAGGGAATGTATTTCTACTGCACAGTTGTTTTTTTTTCCTTCAGCACTTCTGCAGTTATCTGGCATTTGGTTAACAGTCAATAACTGTCTTGCTAATTGCAAAGTAATGAATATAGTAAGATAGTTAAAAGTTGCCAATTGATTACCTCAAGCCTATCTCCTGAGAATTAATATATTCACAACTGCTGCCTGGCCAACAATGCCTGAGTCCTGTTTGTTAAAGGGTGAATATTTATTTAAGATAATATCCTGTTCCTGGGGACTTTAACATATGCTGGGGGCAGTGGAGCACACCCTGAGGCCATCCTCAGTGAGATACTACCAAAGCAAGGGGCTCTCTGGTGGCAGTCACTCATTTTCTTTGCAGGCTTTGCTCAGGTGTCTAGTGACTTCAGTTCTGAAACTAGGCACTCCACCTTGGCATAACACTGGAAATCTCAGCTATGTCTGGACGTCTCCACAGCCAAACAACCCATTACTTGGAAAAGCATTAAACTCCGTTTGGAACAGGGGTTCTGTTCTAATATCTGACTATGACTTTTTTATCTTGACAGAGCAATACAGTCATGAAAAATATATGTGTTCAAGTGCCATCAAAAATTTGCCGATCCTCTCTGTACCTTGGTTAATAAATCTAGTTGTCACTTTCTTCTTCTGTGGAAAAGCAAATAACAGGGGTTGAAACGTGTGCAGGAAAATGGTCTATCAAGCTATCATCTGTGGAACTGCTACACTTATAATACGAAGCTTTGCCAATTACACTCATTATGCAAATGAATGCACACATTATTTCAAACACTCTGCTGCAGTGTTGATTAATTAAATTATCAGAGTGGAACAATTTCAGCTAAGATGATGCCAAGTTTCAGATCTCACTACTCTTATGCACAATCACAGCACATTGGAGCTCTGCATCAGGAACTCAAGAGGCCTTGAGAAAGAAAAAAAGGTTGGACCTCAACATTAGTTGAGTGCTGCGGAGGCATTCACAGACTGTTCTGGCAAGTCAGGAAACAGAAACTCAGAAAAAGGTGGTGTCTTGGGCAGGGTCACTCTGAAGACCCAGCTGGGACTGCCAGCACCTCCTTTTATACCAAAAGCACAGACACATCCTTTTAAAGCAAAACTACATCCTCAGAGTGATGAGCTGCTAGTCCCTAAATGGTTCCCATGAGGAGGCAGGTGACCACACTCAACAGGAATTCACCCACTGTCATAAAAAAAGTTCTACACAGCATCTTCTTAGCAATTTAGAGAAATAAATCTCAGTCACTGTATTATGAAATGAATCACTTTTTCCCACTCGGGAAATCCTACATATTATGGTTTAAATTTAATTAACTACAGTACCTCACAAGACAGTACCAAAGAGGTTTTTGATAGAATAACAAAATACTAACTACGAAAGACCTTGCAAATCACTTAAGAACTCCTCTGTGAGAGATGGGAAAAGACGTGATGCCTTTTCCCACGAGAGGTTTGAAGTGGAGCCTGGGAAAGGCAGCCTGCTGGGGGCTGCAGGGCAGCATCCCGGCACTGTGCCGGCACAGGGAGATGTGCCGCCCCTCCACACCTCCAGGTGGCACTTCAGCCTCGCTTATCCTCTGGAATGGAATAGCAAAGACAGCTATTACCCGTATTTTTTTTGCAGAAAAGGGCTCTTCTCCCAGACATCCTCCCTCACTCCCAAAAAGGCAATCCGGGATACTTCTATTTATATCTCTCCTTTTGTCCCCTTTCCGAGAAGATGCTATAAAACTGTAGGTTTTCCTATACCAAACTGTCGCTTGGCATTTTAGATGGATCTCAGTCTTCTCAATTTTGTCTGTGTCACATTCCACCTCTAAACTACCAATTTTCAAAAATGCTAATTAGCTGGGCAACAATTATAATGACATGTATGGCAACCACCTCTGACCACTATTAACAATATTTGGTATTTTCTGTTGTAAATTGTGTAAATCTGTCTTATATAGTTACAATTCTGCCAAATGTTAATAATTTTGGCCCAAATTCTCTAAAGCAGTTGGCTGCATCAAGGTGAGGGTCCAACATACAGCCCAATGGCCTCATGACTTCCAAGAATGACATGAGGGGTTTTGCAGCACCAGCAGGACCCCTATGAGCACTTCCACAAACTGCTCTCAGGTCCTATATATGGGAGCAAAGACCTATCCTGTGGTCCCACTGGTCTGTCAGGGATGGTGTTCCTTCAGAAAATCACCCACTCTCAGCCAGGTTAAAAACATTCAAACCACTGCAAAATTGCACATGTTTAGGCTTTGTTTAGCACTGAAAGTATCTGCTGATTCATTCTCCAAGCTGTCCTAGCTCTGTGGGACCTCAGAGGTTGCAATTTCTCTTCCTTTCTTATCACTGTGCCCCTCTTGTTTTTTTCTCTTAGGGGACAGACTTGATGTTGGACATCTCCACTGTTGGCTGCTGTGGCATCCTTGGATTGGGCACCTCATCCCTGGAGGCTACTGTCCAGGATGGGCAGTGGCCTGGCAAGAGTCCTTGATGCACAAGAGATAATACATGAGAAGAGGCTGCAAGGATCAGCGAGGTCAGGGGACACGGGAGCTGGAGAATGGGGTAAAGTAAAGGATGAGGTGGAGGAAGAAGGAGGCTGTTGGGAGAAAAACTGGGAGCAGAGGGAGAAACATGACTGTGATGAAAACTAGAAGCCCTGATGGAAGGTGTGGGTATGGCTGCTGAGCGGGAAAGCTCTGCTGAGCTGAGTCCGGGAGAGCGAAAAGTCTTGGTGGGAGGGAGCCTGGGGCATGGACATGGCATCCCAAGAAGAAGGAGACTGCATCAGTAGAGGCTGACACTGGGGCTGAGAGTGGGATGGGCACTCCAGCAGCAGTTATCTCACTGAGCTGGGAATAAGTCTGTCCTCTGCTGTCAGCAAAGACCTTGAAATCCCCCTGTCCCATCTTCATAGCACTTGTTTTCACAGCCAAAAGAAACACCTCTCCCACCCAGCCCTCCCTTTGCTACTCCTACTGAAATCTGGAACGTGCAAATAAGACTCCTAACCTCAGATGTCACATGATGGAAGTTCTGGTTTTGTTTCCTTTAAAGAAGCAAAATGATTAAAAATATCACGTGTGTAGATGCATAAAGACATCTACAACCTTAAAAGAACATGAGTGTTTTACACCCATGCATCTGAGATGAAGAAAAAGCCAAATAAAATTGTCCATGACTTTACTTCTGCTGCCTTGCAATATAATCTTTTATTTTATGATTGCATACTATTTTTCCCCATAGAATGCTTGCTTCATTTAGTGCACAAGATGCTGCTCTGGACGTGCATCAAGGCTCTGACATGGCAACCACCCCACCTTTTGCAGACGTTGAAATATCTCTAGCAAGTGACCATGATGAAATGCACTTAGTGCAGATGTGGAGAAAGTGGCTTCTCTGACTCCTTCAGCTGTAAAGCCTCGTGCCACACTTTCCATAGAGAGATACTCATCTCATGCACATTGGCTGTGTAGGAGTCCTATCCGGTCTAAATGACTCATACAGGCCCTCTGTCAGTGTGCAGGCAGGCACTGAACAGTATTGATCAGAACTGATCAGAAATAAATGGCTGCACACAGCCATGGATACTAAAAAAAACCCCAAAATATTCACTGAGTATATTCAGGACACTGATGGAAATAGAGCAACTTAAGAAAATGTGCAATGAGGCAAATTAGATCTGCAGGTTTGATCTCCAATTTGATCCCATTTAGAGTGCTTGAATTTGGATGCTTAATGCAAGTTCCTGTTTCTCAAAGCATCATGCACTAAGGATAGGTTGCATGAGTCCAGTCCTGTGGCTCCAAGAGGTCTTTTAATGCATTAGAGATGCACAATGGAGGCAATGGATAATCAGTGCCAATGGAGAATCTAGCCCAGTTAATCATTGCTCTTGTTTACCAGTGGAACTCTGTTTTTTCATCCTTTCACTGGCAAATTGCAGGGACCTGCAAGGCACCTCTGCACACTACTAGCCAAAACCTGCTTCTCCATAGTATGGTGACTGAATCAGCAGCCTTAGACGAACAAGTCTCAGTTGGGTCTTTTATCTTTCTGCTGGAAATATCTCAGTATTCAATTTCTGAGATGGTTGGTCCTCAGTCCTAAGGCAGGTATCTCTACTTAGAGAAGCACTTAACCATGTGAATACATGTCACTGTCCAGTCAGAAATTACTTCTTGGGTCATTTATCTAGTATCACTTTCCAGGAATGAAAAGAACCCTTCTTCTGCTTTTCTTTCTGGCAAAGAAGACATATGAGCACAGCAAAATTGAAGTCAATGGACATTAAGCACATGCTTGAATGCTTCCTTGAATTGGGAGCTCAATTTCTAATGTGGCAGGGATTTGTAGAAAGATACATGGAAACATGGAGGGATCTATTTTAAAGGTCAAACTTACTGCTCCCATCTTATTCTGCAGCACTGTTGTGGTTATAACTTGGTTGAAGGCTGCACGAAAACCATAGAAACGCAGTACAGATATGCCAATCGTGACAATAAGTCTGGCCACAGCTGCTTTATCACAATATAACACAGCAGAGTTAGTGCCAGTTACTATAAAAGAGTCAACAACGCGTGACATGTTTTACTCAGGTTTGCCTCTGGGAACAGTGCCAGGCAGCGAGGGGAACATGACTCACGCACACACACACGCACACTCAACTATCCTGTTTTCCTTAATGTACAGTCACATTTTCTTGAAGAGGGTGGCAAGGGAAGTACTTTGTTTTGGTGCTGCCAGGCACACAGCACACCACTCCTGTGATCCAACAGCGTTGGTGGGATGTGGGCAAGGCTCTGGCCCAGTGCCTGCCTCAGCACACTGTGTCCCTGTACCGGTCCTGTTTCTTGCACCAGCAGAAACTGGGTGGAGCAGTAGGTGGAAAAGTGTGTGTGGGGCACACACAGCCTGATGGGGTATTCTCTTGGCAGTCAGTCAGTGCCACATCAAGTGACAAGGACAACACCTGGGAAATTTCTCTGCTCTGCTGCTTGGATTGCTGGATGCTTTATGGCAGAAAGCATCTGAAGGAATGTGGTTTTATAAACTGGTAGTGGAAGCTACACCCAGAAGGCAGAGATGAGCTCTGACTACCTCAGCAAACCAGACAAATATGAAGGCTAAATGACAAGACAGCTATGAGCAATTTCCTTCCTAATCCAGTCATCCATAGCCAGGCTTTGGAATATCAAGAAGAAGAAGAAAATAGTTTTCCTCTCTATGTACAAACAAACAAACAAACAAACAAAGACAGTATAAGCATTAACAGCACCGCCAAGAGGGTGATGCTTGCTTCACCTTTCTGTCTACCTGGGTGCAACTCCCAGAAGGGTCTGCACTGTCAGGCAGCAGAATAGGCAATTAATTCCTTAAACAGTGAGTGAGCTGCAAGCAATCAGAGCCCTTTAATGCACCTCTTGGTGCACTGGGTTTGATCAGTAACCTGAATGTGGCAAGTGCTGGAGCTGCAAGCCAACATCTATAGGAAAAGTAGCGATGCTCTGCTGCCTGCATAAGCCTCATTTTGAATGCCGTAAATATTAAGGAATGTGCTACTTCTTCCAACCTTTCAGTGCTCTGTTTCTGTGTGCACAGATGGGCGTTGGGAGACAGAAAGCCAAGTACAGCTAAGTGTACTGAAATGCTTTGCAGCTTTTAAAAATTTCTTCCAGCATCTGAATCTGTTTATCTAACCCTTTTTTCCCTCTCCTCCCTTTTCTTTCTCAGAGAATTGCTCCTACTGTGCGGATGAAATGCACCAAAATGCAAACAAGCAAAATACAGAGCTGAGTGACGTTGAATGCAAGTTGCTCCATTGCCAGATGTGAAAAGAACAAGTGGTTTGAAAACCGTAATCTGTTTTAAAAAAAATATATTTGGTACTTCTGAGAAATTTGATGATTTAATGAGCACAGATGGATGTGGGATGAATTTCTAGCAGACAAGTGTTTAATGTATCTGCTCAGATTATTCCAGGACTAAGCATTATCCTTCGTAGTGCATGAAGGTAATTAATATTTCCCATTATGGACATGAAAAAACCCATATGATCAGTTAAGAAATGCAGATACACCAATGACATGGAAGTTAATTCATAAATCAATTAAAGCCTCTTGCCTGCTGTGTATAATTATGGTTACTTCAATTATAGCTTATTTTCAGATTTAAGACTCAGGAATCAAAATACATAAAATCGAAGTTCCTTATCACCATATACTGCAGCTGGAAGCATTCACTCAGTTTAAGCACTCTAAACCTATTTGCTCCTGATTCCAGCACAGCTAAGACAATGCAGGTAACCTTTGTCTCACTGGCTCTATTCTGCCACTTAAAATAGTCATCAGTTAAATGTTTCCCTACCTGGACCACCCTGAGGTAGACTGAGAAATTTGTAGGAAATGGGACTAGCCCTGGCATATTAAATAATGTGTCTGAAGTTCTCTACAATAAAGCTTTGAGAGCAGCATATTAACATCCAGCTCTGGAGATGTCAGGGGCTGTACTCCCCAGCTTCTCTTCACGGTTACA
Organism: Toxostoma redivivum; assembly: GCA_013397375.1. Taxonomy (NCBI): domain Eukaryota; kingdom Metazoa; phylum Chordata; class Aves; order Passeriformes; family Mimidae; genus Toxostoma; species Toxostoma redivivum. The sequence continues at coordinate 175,428 of VXBI01007170.1, forward strand.
GTTAACTAAAGGTGCAGCAGCCCACTGATTTAGTTACATTCGTGCTAAATCTGGTTTATATTGATTTAACTTTTCTTATAGCATTAATCTGAACTGATGTAGACCAAATTAAGTGTGCCTAAATAGGGATTGGTTTTTCACTCCTTTTACTAAATTACTTTTTCATGGATTTTAAGGGCAAGAGACTACTGCAATAGTCTGTTCTCACTGCCTTCATTACAATGCTGAAGCACTTGCCTGTATTTATTTCTGCTTCAAGTCCAGCAGCTGCACCTGAACAAAAGCATATCTTTCAGAAAAAATGCCAAATCTAGTGTAAAAATATTCCCATGACTGTCCTAACTGCAGTCTCTTACAGACTGTTACCATGCCATCCCTACAGTCTTTTACCAGGTGTACCAGAACTCCCTGTGTCTCTCATTACAAGTATATAGTTTTAAATCTTCCATTTTTCTTATGATGCTTCTCTGAGTCCACTTCACTTTGTGGCAGATTTGCCTTTTCTGAAATACACGGTTACTCTGTGCTCACCTGACCAGGAGCTGAATCAGCTCTGTACCAACAGATCTGCCCTACCCATCACCTACCTCCCACTTCAGCCCTCATTCTGCAACAGCAAAGGTTTTATGTCAACAGTTCGGGTTCAGGATCCCACTCTTGCTGGGCTGCACTACATACATTAATAACCATTTTCTAGTGATTTCTGATGTAGAGTTAGATTTGATGCCAGTGAATCAATTTTCAATCCACTTAGTGTCTGCTGGGTTGGTTGTATACAGTTTACTCAGCAAGAGGTTTTATGGTAACAAACCAGATGCCTTAGAAAAGTTTAAGTATGTTATGGTGTCACTGTCACCTTCTCAACTGAATTCCAACCTGCATTCAGTAAAACACTATATAAGATATGGATGGTCCTGTATGTCCCTGTAGTGTCCCATCATCTGCTTCATGATCTCAACAGGATTCAGGGTCAGGTGCCTTGCCCAGTCCATTCTCTTCAGCCTCTTTCACACACTCAGACAAAACTAATTTTTTTCCAGCTTCCGTGATTTTAATGTTATTTCAAAATTGTTTTAAATACCCATTTAAGAGTGTTCCTTCAACAGCTTTTTGAAAATTCTTCAATGCTTTAGTAAAAAAGATGTTTTCCTCAATCACTTTCTGAGTGGAAAGCATTTCAACAGCACTGTAGCTGTGTAATATCTATTCCCTTCCCAGTCCTCAAGCTGCAATCTTGTAGAAAACATATACCTGAAGCCAGTGTGACCCTGCACATGGAGACCTATCTCTTTTCCGCAACTCCCAGCCCTTTTCTGACCAATTATCTCTCTCTCCACCTGCTTTTGTATTTTGGTATTCCTATGCTTCTTTTTTCAGGTTTGCTAAATCAATTACTCCTAGGTACAAAGGCGGAGAGCAGGGTGCTGAAATGAACTCCAGAATCACGGAGGGAATACTCCTCTCTAGAAATGAGCTACATTTTTTGGTAACAGGTCCCTGAAGATGGCTGTATCTGTAAGTATTCTAAACAAGAAGAATTTTAATTATTCTTTGGTATTACAGAACAGGACATGTCCAGATGACACATAATATGTCAAGTCCTTAAGTTAAAATACTGGAATCCCATTTAAAATGTGGCATTTGCACCATTTAGGCTAGTGTCCTCCACATTTAGACCAGGGCTGTGGAGTGTCATGGACAGGCACTCTTTAACTTCTTTAAACCTTCACAGTGTACCAAACGATTTTCAACGGGCACATGCATGTAAGCCCTGTCTCCCTAAAAGACAGCTGAACCATGTACAGTCAATCCACAGAACACCAAAACTGCAACAACCCTTGAGCAAGTTCAACTTTCACCCCTCCCCCAATTGCTCCCTGTGGATGCAGGCAGGGAATACAGGAGAAACACAACTTACCTTTCCCGGGGCAAAGGCTTGGGCTCTGGCCGAATAGCTGCCATGGAAGAGAGGGGTGGCCTGGCAGGTGAAGGGATGGAAAAATTCAAATCCAAGGAGCCTGTTTTTCTGTGCAGAGGCTCCAGCCCCATGGCTCCTTGCATTTCACTCTCGATAGGGCATGAGCCGGCTCTGCCGTGACTGGAGAGGGAGGACAGCTCAGGCCCCACTGCCCCTTGCAGAACTCCTTCAATGGCTGTCTGGGGGTCGTGCGTGGGGGACACAGATGGTGGAGAGCGTGACTTCTTTTTTGTTGATGCTCCTGCTAGAAGTTTCAACAGCCCGCTCTTCTTCTCCTTCTGCAAAGGAACCAAACAAAACATGGGCAATAAGCAGACATACCAACTCCCTTTGCTTTTGTTTTGGAAAACCTCAATGTGTGAGGCAGGAAATCTTTCCAAACTGCCACAGAGGTGGATCCAGGTAGAACTTGAACTTTTTATAATAAAGATCCCATGAAAATCCCTCCCCATTTAAAAGGGCTTCAAGTAATTCAGTAGAGTAAGGACCAAATATACTGCAAAGATTATCCCTATTTTCAAGTCTATCCAGGCAGTGCCTTTTGAAAGAAAGAGTGCAGCTACACTGGTACAGCAAAGATACAAACTTCCCATGCAGACAAGACAGCAAGCAGAGTGCTGCCCTCTCTCTTCAAGAAGAATCCTGTCCCTCAATAGAGATACATCCCACAAGTACAAATCAGGACCTATGGCCAAAAACCTCTGCTGGGAAGCACAATGGGCTGAGGAGAGAGTTCAGATCCTAGCCCACTGCAAGAGAAGCATTCATCATTACTGCCTCTTTTTACTACCTGATGCAGATTTACAGTAGGGAGAATGGAGACACGAGAATCTGGTTTAACAGCTCTTTCCAGAACAGGCTCCCCTTTACATCCTGCATCACACAGCAATAACTATTCATGTCTTCATCCCAGATGTGGGTCACTTCCCCTCATGTGTTAAGGTAAAGGTATCACCTTGATGTGACCACAGAATTCACAATTGGCAATTGCAGTGGCAGTGCATGAGAAGTTTCAAAATTCGGCAAAGGTTTCTGACACAGAGAAATGAAAAGATGGTAACAGCTCCCTTTCAATTAATGGGGGAAAAAAAGCTTAGCCTGCGTTCCTAAGGAAACACATCTAACCTTTTGGATTTTATAACAGCATGAGAAATCCTCAAGCACACACAAATACCAAACACCAAATACTACATCCTTCATCTTTAAAGTTTTTTGGCTAGATGTTTGTGTGTAGAAACTGGCTACCCTCTGGTACATGCTCCACAATGCTAGGTTAGAGTTGCAACCAGCAATGCTGTGCAGTAAATTTTTAAAAAATGATACAAGAAGTTTTGCAAAGGTCTATTAGATTTCTTCCTCTTTTGTCAGAAGTGCAAGCCATTACCCAAACCATCTTCAGAGGCTCGGGGCTGTGAAGTTCAGCTGTATTTGATAATTTGTTCAATAATAGGATCCCAGGGGATAAAATCAAACCCAGAAATGGGAAGACTTATGGAACAGAAACTCTCTCTATATATTCAAGTAGGAACACTAGTTGGAAATACAAACCAGTAATTTATTTAGTCTCTGCAGACAAAATGTCCCATGCAAGGTTTAAAATTATGCTCTTTTATGTTCTGAATGCTGAAGTAATTTCTCAAGGCAGCTTTAAAGAATAGAAAGGCTACAATAAAATAAATATAAGCTTTTAGAAGATGCTTGGATTTACTACAGTAAATGTACTTGGAGTAGCTGGTATTCCTGCTTCCTAAGTTCCTGTTTGCATTCTTTAACTGTCATGGGCTGGTAAGAAAACAGAAATATCTTATATATCAAGACAGAAGAGATAAAATGAAGCACAGTTGTTGTCACAGAGCCAAAGTCCACTGGTTTTTGAAGAGTAGAGTCTGAACTGTGCATCCAGATCCTGGTCTCCTGGATACCACTGGTTATGTTTTAAAAGAGTGTTTTGCACTTACAGGATGAGAGAATCCATCCTGTCAAGATGTTCACCCAGGCAGAATCCATGGAAGCTAAGGGAGGCTGGCTATATGGCACCACCAGGTAAAAAAAAATAATTAAATTCCCATGGAAACAATAGCAAAGCAGATCAAACGCGCCTGATAAATATCTCCTTTCCCTGAGGGGAAGAGACTGTATGGAAAAAAATGTGCATTCTGGAATTCACCTGAAACACCAGAAAAAATGTTTCAGTTTTTTTCTCACTGTCTAATTAAGAAATATTGTTGCTGTCATCATTATATAAAATTTTAAAGCTCCTCATTAAGTTGCAAAACTCTTCTTTCCCTGTGGCACATTGAAACAATAGCTCTAATGATCCCAGCATCCTGTGTCAATATGCATTTGAAGGTGCCCAAAGGTCAGTGACAGAATACAATAGCCATTGTGGGGCTCTGGGAAATGGCTATTGTGCAGCAGTGAGCACTCTGAGCCTCTTTAATTGGCAGTCTTGCAAATGCAAAATAACTATGTGAACTAAAGCCCTGAATTACGAACAATTAATATTCCTATGTGGTAGCTTCTAATTTAAATACCTTGGCAAATTTTCATTAGAAAAACCTTTTGCAACTTAGACCATTTAAGGCACAGAAACAAAAATATTTGAAACAAAGGAGATGCATATACTCACACTCATCCACACATTAAAAAGCAGATGAGTCTGACAGTCATACAGTTTTGTTTACAAGAATGGCTTTCACTCTACAGGGTTAGCCCTGGCATAAATTTCTACTCTTAAGCTACTATCCCTTAGAAAACAGAACTATAACGAACTTGCTGATCTATCCTTTGTTCTACTTCAATAAAAGGAAAAACAAAGAATTGATTCTTAGCCCCTGCTGAGCATTTTACTAAACTTTTGAAACTAAGATCTGTGGTCTCAGAAGAGAGAAGATGACTTAATTCAATTGCTATGCCTAGTCAAAACCTGAGCAGTGCCGTCCTTCAAGTGCTGGCCTTGGGTGAGATACTTAGAGGTGACCTGATACCAAGCACTTTGTGTTAGTGGAGATTAGACAATATGTCCAGCCCCTTCTCCCTTTGAGTCTGGCTCTCAGCCTTCTGGTATCACACAGCTAGATCCTCTGCTGATGCTGCTCAGAGCATTTCAAGCAAAAGAGGGATTGTCAGGAGCTGGTAATTTACTGTGATGTCTCTCATGAGAAACAGATTGGGTTTGAACCTTCTGTGATCAGCAGTTCAACCTAGACCACTACATACCTTCCTCTGTCTGTAAAATGGCACTAAGTTGAAACTCCTTCTTGTGCTGTGGGAATTCGTTAATGATTCTAGTGTTACAAAGCTCTACATTTCTTTGGGAGCAATCAGCCCTTCACCATGGCTTTAAGATATTAAAAAAAAATAAAAAAAGGGAATGAGATATTATTATGCAGTCCCAGTAGTGATTTATTGCAAATGTCGAAGTATTATGAATTCATTTAATATTTAGTGTAAAAGCAGCCATCCTTTACAAGAAATTAATATTTATATGTCTATTCAAGACAGTCCTTCAGCAATTTCACTGTAAATCAATGAAGCATTAATAGGCATAAATGTTGTAGAGAAATCTACACCAATTGGTTACAGACTGTGTTGCTTTTGAAAAGAGATAAGAAGTTTACAGGGGATGTATCTGATGACTTTCAGAAATGTTTTTGAATTTTAAAAAAAGATAGTTTACTTTTTTTCCATTCACAGATGGTTGTTTTATTGTTTTCTAGGAAATCTGTAATCTACTGAAACAGCTGTGTAATTATTGAGTTTTCTTTGTCTAGTAGCTACATTTCCAATTGACTGCAAACTGTGTTTGACATCCCTACCTCCTGAATCTGCCAAGGTCAGACCTTCACATCTGTGTTGATGGATGGATTCACAGTGTGGACAGCACTTCTCCCATCTCCTGGTTACTGCCCACATGTTTATATGAATTTATATCATCACCTTTGCGTTGCCCAGGTTTTATTCTAGGATGTTCAGAGTCAAAACTTCCAAACCATTAATTTCAAAAGGATTCAAAGGAAAGCAAAAGAACAAAATTAGCCCTTACAAATAAATTCCAGGCTGTTTCTAGTTAAGGAAAAAAAAACCGGTCTGGGAACACAGAGAGTATAGACAACTCAGAATTTTTTCTCTGGCACAGCTGACAGTGAAGGCTCGGTTCCTATGGTGTAGCATGAAGGAATCTCAGAGGAAGTCAGTCTCTAGGAGCACAAGGATGGGATGAGCAGCATTTCTGTGACCCTGCAGCATACCCTTAGGGAAGCTAGCACTTGGACAGGTGCAAGTTCCTCTCGATAAGCCACTGTGAGAATGGTTGGAAAAGTGAATACTGAAGAACTCACGAAGGATTACATCAAAATTAAAATCTGAGATATGTAAATGTTGAAATATTTTGCTTCACAGTAATAGGGGATGATTTTCCCCCTCATTAATAACTCACTTGAAGATAATAACTAGCTCTTCTTTCAGCCTCAGAGATGAGATGAGCTCGGAGAGCAGCTACTTCATTGATGACTGAGTGATAACAGAGTCCTCTGTCTGCAAAGCAATAATCATGCCATAATCTAAATACCAATTACATGTACTGGCTATATCAATACAGATGTATTTTTTTAAACCACCCAAATACACAGAACATTCTGGTTTAGTTTTCTTCCTCTGCAGCTCCTAATACTTAATTTTCCACCTTCCAGGTTCATTAAAATGAGGAAACCTTACTGTAGCTGATAGAAAAGCTTCTCTAGTTATTGAAATGAGGTAATTTCTCATGCAACACCAGTTTCATCAATAAATAAGAAAGCCAGAGGGAGAAGAAGAGGTTTCATTTAAAAACGAAGAAAAAAGAAACAAAACTGCTTAAATGCTGCCCTGAGCCCTACGAGGGCTCAAATGCCCTCACAAATCAGGAACTCATCTATCAGTCAGTACCCCCAAAACACCACTTTTATTGCTTGTTTAACTTGGTCAGTGCCTGTTTCAGTAAATGTAAGTTAGTGGCTGGAGAACAGTGCATTTTTAGTTGGATTTCAACGTGGTTTCTGGTGATTCATGCTTGCATTGAAACAGTAGGCCATATTTTGGATATGTCTCTGGTATGTCTCTGAGGAAAAAACGCTATCTGGGCTTTTGCAATCTGTAAAATTATTTTACTTGAGATTTTGATAATCATTAAAAAAGCCCTGCCAAAACCCCCCAAACCCATATAATCTCAAAGGGAAGCTTCAGGTCTGGAATATCTTTGGATATGTATATATCATGTGCAATTTGCCACTATCTCTCATGAGGCATTGATGACATACTGAACAAGACAACAGCAACTATTTACTACAGGATTTCTTCTGATTTTAGAGAAAGACTATTTTAGTATCGTATATTGTATGGGAATACTTGCCGAAGATTTAGTTTTTAATGGAGACAACTGCTCCTGACAAGTCTATTATTATAATCTCAGTATACATGTTACATGCCAAGAAACAAAAAGGATTTTAGGATCATAGCATCTTTAGCTTTTAAATTCCAGTGACAGTAATATGCATACAGATGTGCACAAAATATTATATTTATTTATTATTAATTTAAAGATAGATACTAACAAAAATATAGGAAAATAAGCAAAATGTCTTGCTAGATCTGACTGGGAATTTTAAATGTTTTGAAAACAAAACTGAGAATAAGAAATTAATGTTCACATCCCAATACAGCAAAGAGCATAGGCACTTCATCATGTGCTTTTGTAGAACTGAGGCGGATGTAAGGCTCTAGAGACTACAAAAAGAGATAAAGAGGGAATCTAAAAATATATTTCAATATTCAATTTAGATGGAATATTAGATCTTTCAAATACTGGAACAAAGTTAAAGGCTAGCTCAAAGTAAAAAAAAAACAACAACCAACAACTGAAGAGGAAGCAGAGAGTATCAGCTATTGTTAAGCTTCCTGGCTGCAGAATTCAGAAGAGGTAGAAGGTAAAAGAGACTCTAACAGTGTTAATGGTGAAGGAGAGACAGATGACCTGCTCCACTGATACTGTAGCAGTTTTAGTGCTACTTTTTCTGCAGGAAGGGCTGAAACACAGCACAGGAAGTTGAAAATTACTGCTGTAATGAAGTGACTAAAAAATGTGTACAGATAAACTGAAATGAAAGAACGCCACCAAAGAAGTGATGAAACCATGGGTCTCAAGAAGCCTGTGTGACATTTTCACCTAGTTCCAAGCAGCCTCATCCCTAGAACTAATATCAGATAGATGTGTTTTAGTCCTAATTTTAGTCCACGTTTTCCTTTGAAGTACGGTACACATAAGAAAGGAGTAGGCCTGATATCCTTGTACATTTGACATTCAGCTTCTTTGTCTGCTCAGCAATCCACAGGATTTTAATCATCCTACAAGTAAGAGAAGTTCAGCTCAAAGCACTGAGATCTCCTCTCTCTGCTACAGCCTCCTGCTCACCACACTGCCTACATAGAAAGGCATAAAGTATATACTTTGGGCATGCTTGGAAAGCAGAAAACTGACAGGAAATACTGACTTATACAAAATCCCTTCCCGTGGAGACAGTACTTGGGAAATGGATTGCTTTTTTCCCACAGTACAGGAGTTCGGGGAACCTAAATGAGATTATCAGGCAAATAGTTGAAATGAAAAAATAGGAAGCACTTTTTCACACAACACATAATTAAATGGAGACTTCATGCACATAGTATTGTGGAAGCCAAAAGTATGAAGAAGTTCAAAAGGGATTAGACAAATTAATGGAGAACAGGCCTAGCAAGGGCTATTAAAACAGTGGTATGAATCCAAACTCTGCTTCAGTAAATCCCAACAGGTAAATGAAACAGTACTTAGAGCATACACAGGGTAACTGCACTTCGCTATACAGAGACCATAAAAACAGTAACATTCTCAGAATTATTGCTATGGTAAAAAATTGAGGTATTTTGGCAAAAGCTTAGGAAACAGGACAAAAACCAGGAATAAGCCCTCCCCTGTGCCCTCTCTGCTTTGGGAAATCAGCTGTTCAGAGACTTCCTCAACTGCAAGGGTCTGAGAGAGGGCAAAAGGCAGCCATCAGGATGCAGTGTCAGCCAAGGAAGAGACACAAAGGGTTGGGAACCACAACCCCAGAGCACTTTCACAGCCCTGCGACTGCAATTTGGATTCCTCAGCTCCATCTCTGCTGTGCAAACCACAGATCAAGGGCTGCTGCACTCACACTGCACCAAGGAGCCACAAAAATACTAGTGACAGGGCTGACAAGGCCCTATTCCTTCTTGGATACCAATTTGCTTCTTAACCTGACGTTGCACTGCCTTTGTACATGCCAAGGGCTTCCTTGCAGCTACTATGGGGATCTTCTACACTATGATACAATGTGTCTTGAGGACCTAACCTAATGTGTAAGCCTAGAAAAGTTACACTTTGTTTTAATACAAATCAAGGTGCCTAAATGATTTAGGCAACTGTGATAGATTAACTCTGCATTGTAGAGAATTGAAGCAAAAGAGCTGGACAGACCATGAGCATTCTTGTGAAACTTTAGATTCATTTATTCAAACTAGAGGATAATCTATCACAGCTTGACTGGCAGCACAGGATTCTGAAACAAGAAAAAGATGTACAAATATATTAACTGCTAGATGAACTACTTAAAATTAATGTTTCTAAATAAAATTATTTAGACTGCCTGGTTAGCTTGCTGCACCTATTCTCTCATAAGGAAGTGAAAACGATTTATTGGTCCTGGGAAGCATTGGGAGCAACACTCACATTTTGCAGAAAGCCAGAGCAACCTCACTCACCAAACACCTGAATGAAAGAGCATCAATGACCTAAGTCACAATGTGCTTCCACATACTTTAGTCTTGCATGTAGTTGGCTCTGGCTCTACCCATTCATGAAGGACAGATTTTGTTTCAGAAGCAAAGAGTTAAAATTGCTTGGGCTTCCTTTATAATCTTGTTAAATGACAGGCAAGTGACACTTGTACTCTTATGGAAAGCAGAAACATGAGGGTAAATGGTTTGGATTAGTGGAGGCCAGCTTGTGCTTTATCCCTGATGTATCTATTCCTGCTTGGTTGATCTTGTTCCAGCAGCTGTGCCACCTCAGGCTGTAATTTCATCACTTCCAACAAACTACATTGTATTGGCTGGCCTGCACTCAGAGGGAAGATTTCTTGTGGAAAAATCAGGTATCACAGGAGGTATATTCTCCTCTCAAAATCAATTCCCCATTGGAAAAAATAAAAGGCCTGTCAGTGGACAGTGCAAAATTGCCAGAATTTGTGTGTATACTCATTAGGGTGAAATAATTCCTTCCAAGGATTAAACAACTCCTAAAAGATGCATTTAGCTGGAACAGGAGTCAGCTGAGACTGACAATACATCACACTTGCATGGACTGTGGCCTAGAGGGGATCAAAGCAGAAGCTCCTCTTGCTTGTACTTCTGAAAATTATCTGGGCTTTGTACTGCTGCTGGGGCAGCCTGGACTGAGTGAAGGACCGAAATGAGAGGAGCCCTGAGGGTCTTCAGATGGTCTGACATTTTAGAAGCAGGTTCCTGACACCATCAAAGCCACAAGCATGAAAAGTTTGCTCTCTCTGAAGGCTGACCTCCAATTCTGGCAGCTATCACAGCATCAAATCTGAGCATTCCCCAAAAATTTCTGATTTATTTCATGCATTAAAAACATCAGGCCTTATCCCTACTCCTTCCTACCATCATGACAGCATATCCCAAACCAAGCAAGCGGATACTACTAACACGCTCAGGCTGATTACTTCTTTTCTGGGTGTAAGAGAAGCTCAGCCTCTGAGTGCAGGGAGTCACAGGTGCTATTTTAATATGGGCATCACAGGCCCCACTGGGATGTCTCTTGCACAGGGACAGTGTTGTTCTGCACACTGATGTGTGATCAATTACTGAAGTGCATAAGCTTTGCAAGCAAAGCAGCTGAGGTTTCTGTAACCTCCCCTGTCAGCTGTGCTACAGGCATTTTCACTCCTACTATATATATATCCAAGCAGCCCTGTGAATTACTCCTAGGACATACTAAGATGGCTGAAGTAGTTTTCTCTCATGAAGATCAATTGATCAAGTATGCTCTTCAAAAAATTAAGAAAGAAACCCATAATAATCTTAAAGTATTGCAACGAAAGTGGCTGTCAGCATCAAAGGAATGACCAGGCATGTAAATGACAATTTCTTTGGTAAAGTCACCAAGGAACTGACACTTTCCAAACGCCACAACACTTGGGTTGTAATTACTAGAGAGCTTTGCCATGGCAAAAAGCTTGCTTTCTCAAATCTTGGCAGAACATGTCATAAGAGCATCCTCTCTTCAGCAAAAACTAATATTTCATCTTTTTCCCTAGTTTCATCTTTCTTCTGCTTAAAAAAATACACCCACCCCCTCCCACTCATTTTCTTCAAATACCCTATATTAAATACAGGTCTTTAGGAATATAAAATTCCTCTTTGTTAAATTAAAGTGAAGAGCAAGAAGGATCAGCAATGAGAAACAGAGCTGACAAAAGGGAATAACTAGGGCATAAGCAGGGAAGGGGAGCCAATAGCACCGCAGCTTTTTTTTTTTAACTTTTGTACTAATCCTGGTTTCAACTTTGCTATCTTGTCCCTCCACTTTACCTTCCCTTCATTTGTCTGCTTAGCCCTCATCTTTTTCCCTGCCACATGACCTGCAGATATGATCATGAATGAAATGCAACTGAGTTATACTGATTTAACTAATTACCACTTGTCATGTGTGCTGCCCAAGCCAATGTTCTCCATTGCTTCATTCTATCCCAACTGCGAGACAAAACATGTTTACCTCAAATGTCAGGCTTAAAGTGATTTGGGTGACCAAAAATGTGTGAGGATATGCTTTATGCCAGAGCTGACAGTAGGGTAATATCAGTGATGCAGCCAGTGAGAAGCATCTCACATAGGCTACACAAAGACTCACATCTGTAACCTCAAGTGCTCTCTGAACACAGATTTGTTGCATGTCTGGATTGTGCTATGCAATAAGGCGGTGACATCTGGTTGGTGTTTTCATTTGCAACTACTGCAGAAATAATTACTAATGACAGCACATACACAGCATACTCCTCTTCACTCTGCTAGCTAGTTGACTGATACAGAAGAGGCCCATGTGACCTGAAATAAATGGTGAAACCTGCCAACCAATGGAAAGGAATGGTCAATTTTAACACGTAAGTTAAAAATGCTTCTGTGAAGATTTTGGGCAAATACATCTCACATCTGAAAATGATGGAAACTATATAAAGATAAAATCACTACTGCACTGGAGCAGAAATGAAAGCTTTGTCATTCCACCTCTGAGCCTGCCTACCACAGATGAGGATGAAAAACCCTTTACACAAGTCAGATAACAGTGCAGAACTGCAGGGGTTGATCGACAGACTGGCAGGCTTTCTTATTTTCATTTTAGCAAAACAGAGTGGGCAAACATTAACTTAGAATTGTCCCATCTTCAGTTTGATTCTGGTTGATTAGAATGTCTCTGCCTATAAAGATAACAGAATTAGTAGCCCATCAGTTAAGCAGTCACGACTTCTATTCAAGGTCCTGTACTATGATTACTTTGCCATATCTGACAATCTTTCCAGAGCAGAGTAGGCAATATGATGAACAACTTGAACAGGTTTGTTCTTTCAACTTCTCCCTGCCAGAACAGCAATGTGTGTTTGAGGAGTCCCTTCCAGTCTCCCTCTTTTTAACTCAGCAGTATTCATGCAAGAGTTCCAACGACAGATAACCAGATGCTAACAGTTGCTTTGCAATGTTTTCCAGTTAATGATTTTCTGTCAAATCATGAGGACATTAGAAGTATGCACCATCAGGGCTTGTCTCAGTCCCAGTGCTAGTTAATCTTTCCATTAATTATTTGCTTTGTGAGCTACTGAGTGTACTTCTAAAACCAGCAGTGGGTACTGAGCTGATTGAGTCCACAAGCAGTGTCCTGGTTTTACTTGGGACAGAGTTAATTTTCTTCATAGTAGCTTGTATGGTGCTGTATTTTGGATTTGTGACCACACAACAGTAATAACACAACCTGTTTTAGATAGCAAACAGCCCTTGCACATAGTTAAAGACTTTTCTGCCTCTCACCCACACCACCAACAAGGGGGCTGGGGGTGCACAAGGAGTTGGGAAGGGACACAGCGGGGACAGCTGACCCTAAGTGACCAAAGGGATACACCAGACCATATGGTGTCATGCTCAGCAACTGAAAGCCTGGGGAAGAGGCAGGAAGTGGGGCACATTCAGGGTGATGGTGTTTGTTATCCCAAGTCACCATTACTGTAACACAGCCAAGGATCTGTGAGTCAGTGGGAAATGGTGAGTGAATTCCTTGTTTAGCTTTGCTTGTGTGTGCAGTTTTTGCTTTACCTATTAAAGTGCCTTTATCTCATTCAATGAGTTTTCTCACCTTTACCCATTCTTTCCCCCTTCCCACTGTGGCAGGGAGCAGGTGAGTGGCTGTGTAAGTCTAAGCTGCCTGCCAGGGTTAACCCACAACAGTAGGATTAACCGGGTAAGAATTCATAACAATTTTCCTGAAATGAAGAAATTATCCCAAACCACCATGAAATCTGCAAAAACAAGTATGATAAGCAACTGTTAGGAATGATAAATAAAATGCACAGCTGCAATATGAGGAGTAACTGGCCAGCCAGCAGCTCTGCAAAGGGACACAGAAGTTACACTGGGTCACAAACTGGGAGTGAGTCAAGATGCTGTTGTGAAAAAGACAAGCTTTATCTGTAAATAACTTATATATAAGTAATGGAAAGTGCTTATTCCACCCTAATTTGCACTAACAAGATCTTGGCACAATTTGACTCTGAGACACTGCTCTTTAAGACTCCAGCAAGATGGAGACTGCCCAGAGGAGAGATGACAGTGTAATCAGAGGTCTAGAAAACATTACTGTGAAGACAGGCTAGGAACCGGGCTCAGTGAGGTTGAAAGAAGAGAATTCTCAAGGACTAAACACATTATTAGTTCTCTAACATGAAAAGCTGTCAAGACACAGCTGATCAGCAGTTCCATCTGGAGCAAGATATAAAGAAGCAAGATTGAGTTATAACCGTATAAGATTTGTGAGGAATAACAGAATTTTCTGACCTGAGGAATACAAAAAGACGGGAACAGATTGTTCAGGGAAGTTGCAGAATTGTCTTAATGGAACAAGAAAAGTTAGACATCTGTGGTGGGTATCTGGCATCCAGATGACTTTCTCACAGCTGATGAATGGAAATCCATTCCAGGTTTCGGAGCCACCATCCTTACTACCTCTCCTGTGCCACTGTCTCTGCTGGCCAGTTGTATCTCTCAACCAGGTTCACTCTATGTCTGCCAACCAGGAGTATCTGGCTTAGATATAAAACCTATCCAGAAAAGTTTTAGAAGTTGGAAAAAAGTTCCTTCTTTTACATCCTGGTCAAAGCCTAGTTTATGCATTTCCCTTGCCACAGCAGGCACCATTGCATTGATAGGATCTGCCTGCCTGACTTCCTCCCTTTTTTGTCTCAAAACCAAAGATATGAAATATAACATGACATTGTAAAGTAGGGAATAGAGATCTTTGAGGCCATAAAAAAGCCACTTAGTTCCATTTAAAAATATACTAGTTCTAGACTAATCATGAATTGGGACAAAAAACTACAGCACAGGAAATCTACTTTACTGCAAAATAAGTTGGCCATGGACTCACATTAAATTACTTCTTCTCTCCCTAAGGCATCTGGTGATGAAGCCCAATGCCAATCTGCTTCTAGTGTGCTGGATACAGTGATCCAGGACTGAAAGTTAGTATTACAGCTTCTGTAGTCTTAACTTACAGAAGCATGTCAGTGAATATGAACAAAATATATGCAAAAAAAGGCAAAGCAACAGGTTGAGTTCTGCCTTTATAATAATTGCATTTTTGAAGGTTGACTGCTTGACACACTATGTTAATTGATTACAGGCAGCCTGCAGATGTAGTGCCAGAAAAGCGACTTTTTTACATGGTGTACTTTTTGAATTCCTGAGACTGATCTTTTCTCCAGAGGGCAAAATAGTTAAATATTTTTTCAGTCCTTCAGAGACAAACACTGACACCATGTCTTCACTTGGTCTGAAGGGAATTACTAGATGCTTGAGACATTCAGTTGAAAAAAATAACAACCCAGACTGACTCTAAAGTGGGTTTACCATTTGGCAAAAGAAAGGCTGAGGGCTTGTAAATTTTTATGCTGCTCCTGCAATATGAATAATAAACAAAAGTGTACAAAATAAGATAAATCTCTCTTTGCAATAGCTTGGTTATGCCCTCGAGTTACATAACAAAAATAGAAACATGCCACAGATATTTGTTGACTGTTTTAACATGCTATTCTGACAGTATTGATGTTTTGTCAGAAACTGTAATTTCCTTCAGTTTACGTAATTCTTTTAGCAGAGCTTGCTGAAAGATTTCTGCATTGATTGTAGATATTTCAACTCACCTAGGAAAAAGAAACATGGCACTGAAAAGTTGATTAGATACAATTTTCACAGGAAAGTTCAGGCTTTGTCTCCATAAAAAAAGCTGCATTGGCACTTTAAATTCTTGTAGCTCAGTGAGTAATCTCTGTTGCCTCTTGTTGATTTAAGATTTACTGGCTTGTAAAGTCACAACTGGAAAACCACTGAAGAAAACAAATGAGTCCTTAATGTGTGGGATGCCAAGATGCCACCAACTCTGACACACTGCAAGTTGTTTAATTGTTTTCAAGATATCCAGCTTCCTACTCTGTTTTTCTGCTGGAATGGTTTCATCCTGTATGTCTTCCTTCCTGGGAGTGGTGGGGTGGCGTCAGCTTATGCCAGCTCTGTGTGTTACTGCTTCAGGCAGAAAGGAGAACTATGGGAACAGGAGGAGCATTCACACTCTGGGATTTTTAATCCATGCATGGGACTGGGAGCTTGATGTCATGAGGGAATGAGAGATCTAAACATGTTCTTCAGGAACAGGACAGAGAGAGGGCAGAAGCCTGCTCAGCTGCAGAGCTGTGTGGTCTGGAGTGGGGATTGGCCCCTATGATCCTGCAGCAAGTGGAATGAGTCAATGTCTCCCATTGATAGCACAAGAAAGTTTACATTTCACCCGACTAATCCGAGGACGTACTTGCCATCCCCACCCACAACCTGGCCCCATCCAGCCATCTGGTCCTGCATGATTTCTTCTGCAGGCAGGGGAATGCCATGGGAATGCCAGTGTCGGGATGCTCACACACAGACACACACTCGCGCACACATACGCCTCCAGCCTTCTGCTTCCAGTGCTCCCTTGCATGCTCTTTCTTTTGTCAGTTCTACTTTCTTCCTCAAGCCGTGCTAAGGATTTAGCAAAAAGCTCGTGGGTCCTCTGTGCTATAAAATTAGGTCTCTACAGGTGCCAGGAGAATTCCGTGCCTTGGCATCCAAACAGCTTCATCACTAGTTAGCAGATAAACTGAATTTCCTCTTGAAGTTAAAGCACTCTCCATCTTCTCTTCCCCGGGATCCGCTTCCCCTCAAGGCCATAGAATGCAGCACAGAACCACTCAAAAGAGTGTTAGAGAAATCCACTGCGGACACTTGAGAAATCCTGTGACAGCACTGTGAGGCAGATAAGCAGAGGCGGGGGGAGAGAAGAGAAAAAAGGAACAGCTTTCGGAGACTGCTTGGCAGCAAAGTCAGCGCTTGAAATATCTGTGGGGAGTTTGAAAGCATTTCCTAACATCAAAAATGCGAAGAAGAAAAAGAAATTTTGATCAATGACTTATTGCCCTTGATCCAAGCAAAAGAATCCTAGCCAGTAAGAAATAACAGAAATCTGTTTTATTGTAAAGGTTAAGTTTTCTATGTTTTGACAGCTGGGGCTCATGCTTTTGGCTGGGTAATTTGCCAGCCTTAAAATATTCATCACTGAGTTGCCAGGTTTTGTCCTTTCAAACTGAGCTCTAATGATGAAGGAGAAGGTGCTGGAGAGATTTTTAAGCATGCGTTTTCTGCCCTAAAACAGAACTTTGTGGCCTGAGTTCACATGACCAGAAAAAGAGGTTTCCACTCCCTGGCCAAGTTTCTGGTGAATCACTTGCTGGTCACTGAGCCAAGATTCACTTTCTGGAGCATGGGAAGCAGTGGCTCATTTGTGATGAAGACAGCCCCCTTGCCTCTGTTGAGAGGAAATGGGTTAACAGTATGTATTCTGTGCACAAATCTTGAGAGAACTGAACTTAAATATTCCAGACTAAAGCACCCTTAACAAGAAACAAACTGGAACACGTTACACTGCAAATCATAGCTGATTCTGAAAATGATCCGTTAAATGCTGGTGTTGGTGGCTCCTGGATCAACTCAGATGTCTTACAGAGTCCTCAGGGAAATTGGTGTCACAGAATTTATTCTTTTTGATGCAAACCTCTGGATTACTGTTGCTCCCTCTTAATACATCCTACACTTATTCTAAGAGTTCAAGTCAGGCTCTTCTGGTCTTGTGCAATTTTTTTATTGTTATGCCTTGCACTGTTTTCATTTAATCACTTGGTTTTTATCATCCCATTTCACACCTGTGCAACTTAGTGGGCTTTCTTAGTTGAACATAAGGGAAATACTTTTCCCAAATTGAAAAATGTTAAATTATTTCATATCTGCTAGGAAGACTGAATTCCTCTTCCAGAAACTCAGGGTCAGCCTTATTGACTTGGTATGAAAAACCTGCTTGCATCAACTCTGTCCTTAGCTTCCTCTACTTGTCACAGGTGACCACTATTTTTGTCAAATCATTTTATATATAGAAAGTCCTTGCAAGTGCTCAACACTTCACTTTTGAGACTGACCTTTCATTTTCTGGATAAGGAATTAACATTTCTTTGGGGATATGAAGTGATAACAAATCCCTTTCACTCAGGGACAAATTAACGTGAGAAGTTGCAATGCAGAGACTAACACTTTAGTAAGTAAAAACTGAAAATGCATAACTGTGTAGGATCTGGTTCTTTGGGCAATTTCAGGCTGACCACCTGATAGCTTAATTGGACAGCTGTAATGTGAACCAAGATCAAAGAGCATTTCAAGAGTTTATGAAGCCAAATTTCTAAAAGGCCTTTGATTTAGCCTCCAACACTACATAAAACCAGGGCAACTAAGTGTACAGGCAGGAAGCCTGCACTGATGCTGGGATGCTGCTGGGAAAGACTGGGCACAGGGCTGCCCAGGAGAAGGAAAAGAAAAGCACTGACAGAAAGAGGGAGTGGTGGAGAGGGAAGTCTCTCTAGTCATGTCTATTCTGGCATAAAAAACAAGCTCAGGATTTAGCAACAAATCTATGTCTGCATCTATTAAACTTTGTAGGTTTGGCTTACATCAACTTCCTACTCTGCACTGGTGCAGCCTCACCTCAAATCCTGTGTACACTTTTGGGCCCACAATATATGAAATTTATAAAGCTATTAGAGAGCATCCAAAGAAAGGTTATGAAGATGTTGAAAAGCCTTGAGGGGAAGTCATGTGAGGAACTTCTGACGTAGCTTACCTCATCCTGGAGAATGAGAGGAAACCTCACAGCAATTTACAACTTCCTCATGAGGAGAAGTGCAGGGGCAGGCACTGAGCTCTTCTCTCTGGTGCCCAGTGACAGGACCTGAGGCAATGGCCTGAAGCTGTGCCAGGGGAGGTCTAGGGTGAATATTAGGAAAAGGTTCTTCACCCAGAGAGTGGCTGGGCACTGGAACAGGCTCCCCAGGGAAGTGGTCACAGCACCAGCCTGACAGAGTTCAAGAGGCATTTGAACAATGCTCCCTGAGCACAGGGTGTGCTTCTTGGGGTTGTCCTGTGCAGGGCCAGGAGCTGAACCTGATGATCCTTGTGGGTCCCTTCCAACTCAGGATATTTTATGATTCTATGAACTAGCGCTCTCCCAGGACAACACAGGAGCATAGCTTGTACCACACCACTTACTAGGACTGTTCTTGATGAGCAGTCTGGATGTAGCCATCCTATTTTGGGCAGAAAAAAAAAGAAGCTTAGAAGCATGGATACAAGTCATGCAGGGACATTTGCAGGGCCAGAAAATAGGCCTTGGCTTGTTCTGTTTTGCAATGTAGTTCTCACATCAGCATCATGCCAAACATACTGTATCATTTGAGGAATGCATTTATTTTGAGCAGGACTGATACTTGAGAAAGTGAGTGACACTGGTGAAAACAGACAGATGTTTACTGATTCAGTCTTCACATGCAAAACTGTTGCTGTGTGTTCAAAGTAATCTTCTGCAGATGTATCTCTTCTTATCTTAACATTAGGAAACAGCAGCCTAGTATATTTTCCCATTTGATGTGACTTGTTAATCTAGATCCTCTACATATTCCAGGGACACAGTTCCTAAATTTAAAGCTGCAAACAGACTTGTTCTCTCAGCATCCTTGTAAGAAATGTTTAATTTTACATTGCCAATTTTCAAATATTTCAATACATTCTGGCTAGGTAAAACAGTAAGGAATTGCTGTAACACAGTGATGAATTAATGACTTGCTTGATAGTGCAAGCTCTTATTTTCCTCTCTGTTAGCTCTTAGGCCAGACATTTTGGAAGAGTTTAATCAAAATCCTCATCAAAAGCCAAATGAGTGGATTTTAAAGAAAGTTTAATTACAGTGGTCAAACCACCCAGCATGATTTGCTTGATTTAATTAACATAATGAGGAGCTCATTTAATGAGAAATGCATTAATTCATTCAAACAAGTGGTTTTATCAGTGGTATTAAGCATCAACCCAGATTATGTACAGCAGAAACTATTATAGCAAAAATTGAGCAAGGTCAAAGCAGTAGTCATACCATAATTACAAGCTCTCAGCTGTAATCTACCAGTTGAACTTGGGTAGTATTCATCCTGCCCAAAAAAGCAGGATCCCTATTTTAAAAAGCCCCCAAACCATACAGTTTTGCTCCAATTCCACAGCTGAGACCTCCATCTCTTTCTTTCAGATGATCAGAAGATTTAGGAACTGGGATTGAATTTTTTGACTTTCAGATGGCTACACATGCAGATACTAGTAACAAATGACAAAGAACTCAAATGGACTCTGCTACCACCCCACACCCTTAAAGGAAACGGATGTTGTCCATTTGCCCTTTGTTTTATCTCTCTCCTGATGCTGTGATGTCTTAGGGATGCTCCCATCCCTAACCTGGCATAGAGTGACTCTGGAGAAAAATTAGTATTTCAACTTTATTTCAACTTCCTTCAGACCTCTTCCTGTGGGCTTTGCACAGCACCCTTCACCTGGATCCCCCCTGGCATCTCCTCTCTGGTGCTCCATCTCCCAGCAGCTGTCAATGCTCTTCTCTCTCCTATGCTGCCCTGACCACGGTTACCTCTTTGACTTCTGCTGTGCTCCCTCACCTTTACTCAGGCCACTTGTTATTCCTGCAGTGTCTATGCCGCCCCTGTGGGAGCTGCCTTTCCTGCTGCTTCCTACTGTGCCCGTACAGCACTGAAATGTCTTTTGATTTTCAAGTGCTTTACTTCTCAGCCTGCCTGGCTTCCAGAGCACTTTCCAAGTGCTGTTGCACAGTGGCCTTTAAGCACTACCTATGGCACAGTTTTACGTCAGCTACCATCAGCAGCTGGTAAAGACCATGCTCAAAACTGTTCCTTAAGCAGACAGGAGGCTGGTCAAGGAGCTGAGACTTGGAGAACAAGCCTAGCTACAGATGGGATTCCCCAGGATTAGATGCATACCAACAAGTGAAGACTGGTATGGAGATAAAATCTTACCTCCTGATTAAGTCAGCAGGAATATGTCTGTAAGACACTATTATTAGGGTACCTAAATGAATGTAAGTACCAAGGTTCACCTGCAGCTTTGGAAATTTCGATGAAGATCTTCAAGAAATAAGCTGAAGCAGAGAACTAAAGATGTCAAAAAATAGACCTAAGGATTTATTTGCTATACTAATAGAAAATGCACAAGAAAATAATTCATGCTGATCTGAAAACCAGAATCCTTAGGATTGTTTCTGCCAGTTGCCTTTAAACCACAAGGAAATGAGTAAAAGTTGGAATTGGAGTCCCTTGATTTTAGAGAAATCATGGGATTTGCCCATATGTGACTGCTGCACACCAAGAGGAACCCATGACATTGGCATATAAATGTATGCACAGAGGAAAGCACTAGCAGTGATGACTGCACCGTACACTCAGCAAGGCTATTCCTGAGGTGAAGTCCATTCCTTCTTGGAACAAGCAACACAAACAGCATACGTGAACTCACTGCAGAAGCTGTCCCTCGGTGTCACATTTAGTATCCCTGAGTGGAATCGACATGGGAAATCACAAAACATAAATTTTTAGAAGATCATATCTTGAAACACTTTCCCCTCTATCTCCCAGCCCAGCCTTCAAGCAGACAATCAACATTACTAATGTTATAATCTGAAGAAAATTCCCCAAGGACAAATATATCTCACCATACTAGAGTGATAAATGCAAAAATTGCAATTTATCTCCAAAGCCCTCAAAAGAACCATGAAAAACAATGGATCCTCATCATGTCTATCCCTGAATGCAAACTACTTCTTATGTACTATGTGCCCTCTGTACCACAGTGTACTCATACTGACAATTCCTGCATGAAAGAAAACCATGGTTAATAACAAGAAAATGTCTCCTAAACCAGTTATTCTCTGATCATTTAGCCTTTTTCCTCAATGATATCCTACAAAAGACACTAGAAAGACAAAGCCAGGATTAAAGTTAACAATTTCATGGGACACCAAAAATTGTTGATTCTAACAACAACACTAATTTTATGGCACATTACAATTTACATCACATATGACTTGCTAATCTCAGTTCCTCAGGAGATAATTACCTGTGCATTTCTTCCATCCTGTGTTCAATAGAGCTGAAGACCTTATTACCTCTCCTCTTACTAACTTCCCTTCTGTTCCTTTCAACTCAAAATACCTGACTGATTAATATAATGAAATTGAACTCAGAAAAATTGCTTCTTATCTTTACTTATCTGGCAGCTGGCTAGCTATGTCCCTCCGTCTGTTTTTCACTCCTCAATCTTGTCTGATTTTTTTTCCTACTACGTGTGCTGATAACAGATACTGCCTTTCTCCACTGATATTCCCTCTGAGTGTTATGACACTTTGCTATTTACAAAAAAACCTGCCCAGTCACCTTCACTTTGAAAATATCAAGTCCTATTACAGATATGGTTCCAGTTCTGACTCAGATGCCTTTTTGAATAGTTATATGGCTTTCATTCTGGCATTACCCAAGCTCTCAATTGCTTCAAAGAAATATTTGGGCTTAGCAAAGAGTAAGAGCACAACTTATCTGGCCAAATATCAGTACTATTTCTAAAAGGAAAGGAAACATTGCTAATTCAGATCTTTCTAAAATGAAAGTGAACTATAACACGGACAAGATTCAGGAATATGTTGTTCAGCCAGGGCAGTTATGTATTTCCCAATAGAGTCAGAAATGACAATTTTTACTGTGACTTCTCTCTGATACTTCCCAGACAGTGAACTGGTCTTTGGCAACGCCCATTGCAATGATGTTGTATACTATTTCCTTCTCCCCTTCATGCACGGACTTCAAAAACCTCTTAACTTTACTTCTCTGCATCCCAATTCCATAACTTTAACTTGTAAAGATTAACCAATATCTTAGGACTGTGCTTGATATAATTTTGCCTACAGACTTTCAGTGTGCAGTATCACATGAATTAAAATATATGGACCTATCACTTAATGCATTTTAGGAAGTAATAAATAAGCCAGTACACAATGCTCTGAGGCAATGTGCAGCTCTAACACCTCCTGCCAAATGCTATTCCCTTCCTTGGACTTGCAGAAGTAGCAGGTGTTATTCTGCTTCCACCACATGCAGTCCTTGATGCACACGTGAGAGCTGTTCCTTGTAAGCAATGTCACATCCAGGGCAGAATTTCTACCCTTCTTTTCTGACCAAAATGCATCCAGAGAAAATTCAAGACGGGATTAAGGAAAGCATTTTAAAACTTGTATTCCTCATTTTGTGCAACTAGGGGTTAGCTATGGCCCTGAGGACACATGAGACCTGCCACCTCAGTATTACCATGTACAAAGAAACTGTTTACTCCATGTATGTCTGTCACCATGGAAAAGCTCAGGGAGCATATGGAAAGGATTTTTTTTAGGTTCAAAGAAAAGCAGGCATCTCTTCCTCCTACTCAGATACAAACCAGGATCTTGCTCTGCGAGCCAGTACAGAGATAATCTTCAGTACTGATATATGAGAACTGCTGACACAATGTAAACATTTGGCAAAAGCAAAATATTTGTCAAGAACCTAAAAAGCAAGGTACTTAAAGCAGCTCTCCTCGCTGGCTTTCCCTAGCAAGGTGTGCCAAGAAACATGTACCTAGCTATTGGTCCCACTGCTGGCTCCTAAGAGATTGACCCTACAGTACACTGTACCTACATCCCATTGAGCAGTATCCAATTACCTTCTCTTTTGGCTGTGCCAATGCAATGAAAGTTTCTTGAAGAAATGAAGATGTTTCTGGAAGAGGAAAACAGCTCCTACCAGTCACAGCCAATGTTTTACTGTGCCTGAGGTGTGGCTGGTGCCACCATCAGTCTCTTTGACGTAGGGAGGCAGATGGATCCTGACTTGGCCATCGATTCTGATGGCCAAGAGCCCGCTACATCTCCTGCACCACTGCAAATGCGCAGATGTCGGTGCCGATCATTGGGAGAAACACAAATTCAGCCCATTCAACCTTGTTTCCCATGAGCGAGCATGAGGATGGTGGAGGGGGGGAAAGATGAAGTGTGGAAATCGTGTGAGATGAGGATGTCCAAGCCGTCTGGCGATGGAAATGAGTTTTCGCAGGGTGCCTCCTCAAGAGCCCTGTGGGAGGGCGATGCGGCAGGAGCACGAGGCACCGCATAGGCACCGCATAGGCACAGCATAGGCACCGCATAGGCACCGCATAGGCACCGCGGAGGCACAGCAGAGGCACAGCAAGGCACGGCGGCCCTTACCTTCTCCTTCTCCCTTTACTCGGGTATGGCGGCAG
>VXBI01007170.1:199701-410228 GCA_013397375.1 Toxostoma redivivum
CTGGTGGCCGTGCTGCGGGGACACGGCGGGGTGAGGCCGGATGGCCGCGGCGGGCAGGCGGGAGGGCGAGCTGGGCGTCCGCAGAGGCGAGACCGTGGCCGTGGGTCGCTCCGGGGCCGGCACTGCCGGGTGCGCTGCGGGAGGAGCACGGAACACAGGGTTAAATTCCCCTCGCACTGCCTCGATGGGCCCTTCAGTGCCCATAGCTCACTGGGTCAGAGCACGGTGTCATCAACACCGCGGGTTCCATCCCCTTAGGGACCATCCACTTGAGGAGTTGGAGTCCATGATCCTTGCGGGTCCCTTCCAACTCAGAATGTTTGTGATTCTGTCTGTGAAGGTGCCAAGGGCCCAATGGGGACATAAGCTCTGAGCCTTTGCCCAGGATATCTCACCCTGCTAGTGTTTTTGGCTAATTCTTCTCCTGGCTGCAAAGCCCTGTCCGAAGTCACCAAAATTGGCTTGTTCTCCCCAGTGATGCAACCGGGGAATGGCATTCACTATCCCTGCCCATGTCTGGAAATAAATACCTAACCTGTTGCCTTTTTAAAATACATTATCTCGTTCCAGCTGAGCTGTTTTCTGCACTCCCAGGCCCCCCTCCTAACGTGATCGGTTCTGGAGCATGCAACACGGCATCGAAGGGGTTAGCCCAGATGATCCACGCTGACCCTGCAGACACAATTACAAAAGGAGGTCTCTTTTTTCAGCCCTAACAAAATGATCAACATCACATCACTGTGCTCCACAGGATAAATTAAGCAGAAATCCACCGGAGGATTTCTGAGCTCAGCCTCCTCTCTGCCAGCAAAGTCCCTAAGGGACTATGCAGTGCCTTTTAGTCTGGCTGCTCCTGCAAAGCAAGCCCTGCCTGCAAGGAGTGGGAACCGGGAATTAGAGCTCCCCCATTTAACGGTGACTGTGACACACTGATGAGGTCAGCTCCCCAGGGATTCCAGAGCCTGTCGAATGCTTCAGGATGCAAAACATGTGACAAAGCTCTGGGTCCAGTTCCACAATGATGTTGTCTGTGATTTCCAGCTTTGGTTGATTGCTTAGGTGTTACCTAAATACAGCTCCACTTCAAGTATGTACAGCCTAGAAGCTGAGTCCATACTCAGACATTCCCTCACATAAATGATTCAATAATAGGACTGGCTGGAAAGTGCCCATTTCTTAAATGATTTCAAGGTTTCATAATCTTGTCTAGTTCTATCTCAGTGCAAAATTTGAACCTCTGAACATTTTTCTGAGCACAGCATGCTCACTCACCCCACAAAAGCCTCTATTTTGGTCAGGTTATTCACTTGGGATATGTGAAAACAGAGAATATGATCATTGTACTGTTCTCTAATGTGGAGAACAGCTCTGGAAAGCCATCAATCCCCTTAGCAACATGAGCCAGTACAGCTCATGATTGGTCTGGTTGAACTACACCCATTCCTGGCAAAAAACTGAGTCCAGCAAATCAGCTTTTCTTTGATCAAGATGCATTTTACTGGAAAATTTCTGACCTACTTTGATCTGTCATTTTCTGACAAATTCATCTGAAGGACAAACTTTTATGCAGCTGGACTTCACTCAATCTATAACTAAACAACAGTGCTAGAACAACTCAAACCACTAGCTTCTATTCCTATGGTTACCAGTGGCACCCATTAGCAGGGATTAGATTGATAGAGTGCCATTAATCATACTCACTACACCAGCTGAGCACTCCTGCCAGGAGGGAATTTCATCTCCCAGCCTTCTGCCCTATTATCTGATGTGATACTGAACATGATGGGCCAGTCATCATCAGATTAGCACTTCCAAAGTTTGTGATTCTCCCTCACAGTAGCTCCTTGACTCTATAACATCTTTTTTTACTAATGTTTGTAGCAAATCAGCTACACTGTCTTTAGCCAGTCTGTAACTTGGTACCACTTTACCAAGTAGCACGAGGAAGGCCCTAAAAGTTGTTATTACAGACACCTTCAAGACTATTTTCACAATTGGTTGTAGTACTCCTTCCCTCCCAGGACTACTAAGAACATGCACTGAAAGTGCAATTCACTTCCTGAAAGCAAGGTACCCACTACTTACCTGGAAGTGATTCCCTCCTGATTTTCCCATTTGGAACCTGAGTAATGAGCAACATTGCTATGAGAAATCTAATTTTTTGGGATGGCTAAGCTTGTAGGATCTAGGTTTTGAACTACTGTTTGTAGGGAGCAATGGCTTTCCTAAGTTCAGAGAGAAAACATACTAATAGAACTTCTCTGCATGTACCTGGATGCAGAACACTGATTTGATAATCATATTAGGTACATCGCCTCTTTCATGTAGGACTTGGTGTTTCCAGACACAAAGGAAAAATAAAACATGAGAAACAGTAAAAGAAATGGCCTGAGAAAAATCAACTCTGAGCAGAGCTCTCACATTATATTCTGTCGATTCATCTGCTTACTGTTACAATGTATGCCTTTGGTCTGGGATCTTGATCTGGACTGTGCTGCATCAAACATGCTATTAATTACCAATGCTCACTGAAGGCTATTTTTGTTCTACACCACTCATATTTTGTTTTGGGTGTATTCCTACATTAGTGGCCTTGTAGAAAATTGATTTGTTACTCATGTATATTGCAAGCCAACAGAAACATGATTTGAATAGTGTGCCAGCTTGCCTCTCTTGGAAAGCCTTTCCAAAAGTCAGTACATTGACCTGTCCTGCAGGGGCTCTGGTCCACAGGATGCTGGTGAGGACAGGCATTATGGAGGCAACTACTGATAATAATGAAAACTTCCTTTATTTATCCTGGCAAAGGTTTACTTAATTAAAGCAACAATCTCATGAACCTTCTGGAAAGGTTGGAAAATTCTCTGCTTAGGAGGTTTTGGAACAGCTCTGTGGTCCCTGGATCACCCTGCCTGCCAATGCTTTGGCACTTTAGAGATGTCAGAGTGACTTAGAGGAGCAGTCTTATCAGGGAAGCTGCTGGAGGTGTGGAAAGAAGGTGTGGGGCATGCCAGGCCTGTGGGGCAGAGCAGTCTGTCACCTTGGTTTCAGGGGAGTCACCTGCCTGTTGACATGGGCACAGGAGGCACCAGGAACACCTGAACACTTCCTGAGCAGTTCACCCAAAAGGGGACATTTTTGCCTTTGCAATGTGGGAGCAGGAGACCTTTTGGAAGGGTGTGAATTCAGAGGAAAGCAGCACTTTCTGAAGTAGACAAAAAGAGGATAAATTGATTATTCCCCAGTGTGACACAGATACCATGTAAAGCCCTGCACCATTTGTTGAGCAGAGGAGTCTCCCCTGTTCAAGACTGAGATTCTCAAGTATTTGATTATGTTTTTTTCCCTTTGGTCTGGACTGTGTAGGAGGTGAGATTAGATGGTCATAATGGTGCCTTCTGGCTTCAAAAGGTATGAATTCATGACTTACTCTGCAGGGTATTTCTCATTTGTGTTTGCTCTGTTTTGTATCGAAGACCTCAGTTTTCAGCAGTCACAGTCATTACTAATCTGCCTTTGTAAATAAAATGGCTCACATCCTTATAAAATATCAGAAACAAAATGTTTTAAATTTTGCTCTATAAAGTTCCACCACATGATTTACTTTATTCAACATCAGAAGCTGTTTAACATCAGGGAAGGGGGAATAAACTGTACTCTAGAAAATTATGCTGTACATCAGAAGGGGAACCTAGAAAGAACAGAGGCCCCCTGGTGCAAGAAGCTCTTATTCTCACTTCAAAAAGGTGGCAGCATTTTTCAGATCTTTTGCTTTACCACTAACACAGGGTCCCGTTCTGCCTAATAAATACCTTTCATCCCTGAAGCCCAATGAAATGCTTCTTAATTTCAAGGCATGTATTACTTGCTCTGCAGTAAGGACAGTATTTTTTTATCAGCAAGACAACCAGACTCAGAACTGTTAATCTTCTCAGTATACAAAGTGCTTGCTTTCACTCAGATAAATTGTATAAATATTTGTAAACACTACAATCTATTTCAGCTGTAGCAACAGAACAATCTGATAAACACAATGTGGTTCCCAGAGATCAATAGAAATCCATAAATATTACTAGCAAAGAAAACATACTCTATCACCAATGGACAAACTCCACACTGGCTGGGCTAAAGCGAGAAAGAAAGCGGTGGGGATGGGCATATTCTCGAGGGTTGCACTCGAGGGGTACCACATCAATCCTGCCAGTGCAGGAGGCACAGGGCGTGCGCTTACCCATCTGCATGGCGCTGCGGGGCTGGCTGGCTGGCTGCTGAGCCGAGTACCTCAGGCAGTTATTCAGCTGTGGAGAGGCTGCCTGCAGCTGGGGATGCGTCTGGGGAGCAGTGATGGGAACAACTGGTCTGACAGCCGTGGTGGCATTGCTGTGACCAGCCACAATGGGGTGGATGGCTCCTGGGGCTACTTTTGTTGTTGGAGCTCCTCCAGCTCCGCTGTTCCTGGGCTGCCCGGCTCCCACTGGCACCCTGCATGGAGACAAGTGCACAGTGTAAGCATGTTGCAGAGACCCCAATACCTAACCACAGTGCTGATAAGTACCCCCACTTACTTAGGGGGTTTAACATGATATCCTATCAGTTGTTAAAATAAACTGAGGTATTCATATCTACTTATCTTTATAGGACACATTTATAAGCATGCTGGGGGATATTTTCACCCTTTTATTCTACAGGAAGAAATGCAGGGTAAAAATAGAAGAGATAATTTCTCTCATCATGTCTTTTATTACCCTACATTTCTGTCTGAATAGTTTCTAGTAAAATCACAAATCTTAATTCAGAGGAAATGGGTCTCTCCCAGATGTCATTTTGTGTGCCAGAGGCTATTTCACACGGAGTGATAATTAAAACAGACTCAGAGATCTTTTCTTTGGACCAAACCTGCATACAGCCCTACAGGGAGAAACAAAGATGGGTAACACCAAATCTGTGTGTGGCTATGGAAGGGGACTGAGAAGCTGCTGACTTGACTGAGCTTGGCTTAGCTGAACGCTCACCCTATTGATGTAATCAGCCCTAGCTTAGACTTGCTAAGGGAATGCAACAAGGACAGCAATGCAGTTGACCTGAATGAAAAAGAAGTCCAAACAGACGTTGACACTGCTCTCACTCCTCACTTTAACTGCATGAATAATTTGTATTTCACCTGGGTGGCCAAGTAGACCTCAGAGGGAAGGGACAAGGCTTTTTCTCCTGTGTATTGATCCTCTTCCCACTGAGTTAAAACACTGACTAGGACAGAAGGACACTTAGGAAGACAGAAAGACATCAGTCGACAAACTCAGCTGCTGCTGATCAGGTCTTTCTCTGTGTTTCTTAACTCAAGTTCCTGAATAATTTTCTTCCCCAGCTGTAAATGCCATGAAACAGATGGATCATTTTGTGCTGTTTTCTTCTTCTAGGCTGCTTCTTGCACCAAGGTCCTCTTCCAGAAGAGGACAGCACAGGGATATGAGGCAGAACAAAGTAAGGTGGAGGAAATGGAAATGAGACAGTGCAAGGGTTTATCAAGAGAGGAGAGAATAACAGAAAAAGTGTAAGAGTCGACTATGAGGTATGGAACTAGGGGGAACTCTGGGTCCCCAAGATTGCATGGGAAGACAAGAGAAAAGAAGAGCAGAAAGAAATATGTTGAACAGCCTGGTCTGGTTCAGAGGACATGGGTGACAGAAGAAATAACCCTAAGTAAAGAGTAGAAAGCCAAAAGAGTGGAATTCTGATGGAAAAAGACCAAAGCACAGGCTGGAGAAAATGATCCAAATGGGCAAAAGAAAGCTATGCCTTCTGCCCAATCCTCCCTCCCCCTAAAGTCACAAGAGGAAAGACAACACTGTGGTGTCACTGACTTGACGCATCTCATGGTGCAAGGTTTGCCTGGATTACATTTTGCTAAATACATCTGATTTTCTAGTTTCTTCAAATTTTTTTACAAGTCTCCAGGTTGGGAAAAGCTGGGAATCCCACCAGATGGAAATCTTGAGTGTCTGTCATCTGCTGTGAAGAGCTGGCAGGGTGGCAGGAAGGTTCAGCTGGAGCTGGCTTGGCCATCTGCACTAGATTGAGTTTGCCAGAAAAGCACATCTAACAGTCCACTGAGAGCTGTGTTCAGAAAAACATGCACACCAACAAGTACAGAAACTACCTGTGACTCCAACAGAGATGGATAGATGTTGGATGTGGCAAATTTTCTCTGCTGCCCTGTGCCTACCTGTCCATCTAAAGAGTTTTGTTCTTTTTCCATAATGCTCCACTCACACATGTGTTTTGGCAGCATATAAATCTAGTTCAGTGTTATTAAATTCACAACTTCTTTTCCTTGGATTTTGTAGGGAGTGGCAGAAAAACATGTATGAATCTAATCCTCTGCTTTTCTGACAAAGGGGAACAAAATATGTTGAAAGTAGTGCAAATAGGAAATTTTGTTGCTATCAGATTTTTATTGCTGTTCTCACTGAGGGCGATTTATATAGGAATTTAATTAGTCCACAGGATCATAAATATAATCATAATGCTGCTTTAAGATTTTGTGGAAAGCACTTTTGCCCTTTAGCACTTCTCTGTCTTGTTCTAGCTCTGACATGCTGCATTTAATAAAGTCTTGCTGATTCAGATAACCAACTCTTCCGCACAAACTTCCTTACTAATTAAAAGCTGAAGAGGCAAGGAGTGAAGGCAGCCAAGGGGTTCTATAAAATAAATACATTTAGATTGATGAACAGTGAAGAGCCAGTGAATTAATATTTGGGGTTTCCTTACTGAAATGCAGTATTAGGACTATCAGCAGACTTAGTTATTGCCTTCTGATATGTTCTTAACTTTTTGTGTTACTCAGAACATGTGCTACAGACTTGATATAAACTTTAGATGCAACAAAGCTGGATCAATTTCTTAACATCAACAGTGTCTGAGTTGTGAGGTGTTCTTCTCTGGAGAGGAGTCAAAGATGGTGGAGATAATGTGCATTGGGAGGAGAGACTGAGAGCACATGAGAAGGAATGAGTTCAGTTTGCAAATCCACAGTTGCTCTAAAGGAGATATGGGCATACATATGCCAGCATTCACCTGCAAGGAACACATAGGGCAAACAGTCTAGGACACAGAGATGGACTTTCTTCTCAGCTTCTCAGCTTTGATTTGATATTGTCCAATGCTGAACTCTGACAAATGGCATTCCTCCCCCAAAAATGCCATTCTTTCCTTTTCTCGTCTGCTGCAACTGAGGCAGGAATAGGTAAAATCAGGCAATTTACTTAACTCTCCTACCACTTTGAAATTTTAACTGTTCAAACATTAGTCCAGATCCAAACCATCCCAGATCTTTGCTTTAAGAAGAACAAAACTAACATGAAGAGCAACTGAAAAGGAGAACAAGCATTTCTTATTTTGTTACATGTCCAGTAGTTTTACAAGAACAAAATCATTAGCCAACAGATTCTTTAAAATAGTAAAACCTGGCCTATGAGAGGTTAAAAGTGCCATCACCTAATACAACTAGTGCAATCTCCTGAGGACATGGATAACTCAAATGCTACAACCAGCAAGTATCATTACTGAAGTCCACAGTGCCACCAGAGAATTTCTGGAAGGGGAATGTGATTTAAAAGCAGAGCTACATGGTTTTCAATGCCATCCAGAATCCCTCTGAGCCCCAATACAGGTCAGTGGTCCTCACCTTGAAACAGGTGTCACATAGTTGCCTGGGAAGACGCCGGACATCCCACTCCTCAGAGACGTGCCCTTGAACCAGCCGTCCTGGCACTTCTCTATGACCCGGTACATCTCCCCTTTGCGCAGCTCCAGCTCGTCATTCTTCTGAGGTTTGTAGGCATACAGGGCTAGGTAGCTGTGGGGAGAGTTCACACAGGGAGAGAGCACACAGGTGACATCAACCACCACCTGTCCTGCTCCAACTCTGGCCCCACAGAGCAGAAAGAGACCAGAAGCACTGTTCAGCAGTTGTGGTTAAAAAGGGACATGATTACAGGCGGATTCAGAAACAAGGAAGGGCAGAGACTGGATTCTAAAACAATAAGGGAATAACTAATCAGAGTAAAAAAGGTAAAAGTAGTTTAGAAATTGATGAGACTTGCTTCTCACTCAGGGCACAGCCAAAGCAAAACAGTGCCACAAAGCAGCACCGAAGTTAAGGATTTAGCAACAGTTTCAGAAAAACACAATTACAGTGACAGCCAGAGTAAAAAGGGCACGAGTAAGAGGGCTTTGCAAATCCTGACATCTGGAAGAAGTATACATTCATATGCTTCAGGGTGGGATCCACCTCTGTTGTGGAGTTTAAGAAGAAAATTTTCTTACGTGTAGGCTATTTCAAAAGCTTTCCTTGCAGCTTTCTCACTTCTATTTATGTTCAGAAGTTTAGAAACAACACACCAAACTGTTCTGTTCTGGTACAGTAATTCTTTTACTATGTTATTAAAACAAAAAGTGAGAAAGGGCCACATTCTGCAAGGGTTTTTTTTACTTAAATAAGTGAAGTGGTAAAATTTTGTTTTGGATGTTTTGCGTGCAAGTATTCTAATAAATCTTCAATACAGGATCCAATATGTAGAACTTTAATTACAGCTTTTATTTATTCCCTTTGTTTAGAATCTTTCTATTTAACTCTCTTTTGTTCTTCTGTTACTACTTCAGGGATGTGTCTACTGTTGTGAACAGCTTAAAATCCCTACAGATTCTCTCTCTGTTTAGAGAGATTCTTGTTGAAAGTTAAGAATGATTGCTTGCACTTTGGGAAATAATGGAAAGTTGGGATAGAATAGCAAGAGTGGCACACAGAACAACACTTTCTTTGTAAATACCAGATTTTTTTGTACTGTTGCTTTTCTACAGATGCAAAAAGGAGTTTCTCATAATTCTTGATCAAGGTTGTGCCTTCTTGAGTTTTTTTATTTATTTGTGATTTACAGGCAGTGAAGGTAGATTAAGAGAAATGGGGAAACAAAGAAAGTGCATTTACACTACAAAGTGTAGCAGAATGCTCTTAGGCTCAGAGGTGGGTGAGAAGAGGCTTGCTGCCCGCCTTATAGCAGTGAACCAGAGAAAAAATAAAAACTATAGCAGTAGTGATTGTAGATTTTCAGCCAATAAAAATGATACATGACTTTTTACTTCTGCTCTCCAGGAAATATAATTGAGGAATAAATCATTATTTTTCTTGATTCTACTTCTTTATTGTACTGTAGATTTCCTTATTTTTGTTCTGAAGGTAGTAAATAAACAGCAGTAATCAGCAAAATATGAAATATTTGGTAACAGCTCCTTGGGGAATCTTAGGCTTATATGCCTGGCTCTTTTTACCACGTGCATGGGATACAAAGACTTAATCAGAAACTGTACTTCATTTGTCAGCAGATGGGACAAACCACCTTGCGCATCCTTTTTTTAGCGCGTATAATCAGGTGGTCTTCAGCAGGTCTGACAGAAAACATGAGGCTACATATGATCTGAAGAACATTAAAATGCATCATCCTGACAAGAAAGAAGGTTGCATGCTTCAGTGCTAATCCTTCAGTACTGTGCTCTGCAAGAACATAACAGAAAGTGTCAGACTGCACTCACTTGAGGGAGCAGAAAGTGTGTCTTTGACTGTCCCTTTTGAAATTGCTGCTTACACAAGGCTCAGATTCAGAAGCTTTTGGTAAAGCAGTGGGTCAGGGATAGAGCATTTTAGATAGACTCACTTAGCCTTTCCCCCGAGGGGCTACGTGTAATAATGCAATTTACAGGCGGAGATTCTGGAAGAAGGTGCAAAGAAAATTACCCTAAGTGGATCATAGGCTGTTGAGCCTTGCAGCTATCTCCACATCTCCTATTAGTTTTTGTTCTCTCCTACTAGCTTCACCGAGCAAATTCTCCCAAATCAGCTAGCAGTAAGTCTGTATATCCAATATCACAATGAGCCTAAACATCCTCTGGATAGAGTATTGAAATCCTTGCAGAGACTAAAAGAAGGTGTACAACAGCCCAGCACAGACACCACACTGAAAGAGACCAATCTCTGTATGGCTAAAGTGATGAAAGCTTGTATGTGACAACCATATAGGGTGACCCTGCAACAACACAAATGATCAGCACTTTCTTTGTGGACCAGCAATCCCACCTTCTGTATGTAGGGGGGTAGTGAGGATGCCCATCCCTGGGGGTCTTCTCTTTAGTTGCAGAGGCACAGGGTTCTCCTAGCCTGGATCTGCAGCCCTCCCTGTGGGCAGGCATAAACTCTATTCCTGGCAGGGAGGCGGCTGTGGGAGAGCTGAGGGGATGCCTGCTCTCATCCATGGCTGAAAAAAATTTGATTGCAGGCAGCTTCCCTCCCCAGAATTTGTTTCTGGGTTTTTCCTCTGGCAGGAAATCAGGTCTAGTGGCCCCATTTGCTGAGGATGATTTTGCCTTAAGCCAAAGTCTTTGGATTTGGAAACATTTCACTGTTCTCTAGATTTTAGGTGTGAAACTTCACCAGCTAACTCTGTACAGCCTAGAATAAAAGTGTTAAAACAACAATCTGAAATCTTGCAAAATGTAGTATCAGGTTATTCTGGGCTATGTGAAACAGTGAGGCTAAGGGTTGGGAGTGGGACCTCGAAGAACCCAAAATGTTTATTAGAAGTTCCCGGGAAAAGGTCTAAGTGTGAAGTGTTCTTGGCCTTGGGTAACTGCCTATAATGCAGAAGCCCCAGGGCTTTGTCTAGAGTTGCACCTCCCCACTACTGCTACAGCTTTCAAATAATGTATCCTCTTTGACTGGAACTTGGCTCACAAATGCAGAATGACAGACCGGATTACAAGGCTGCTTCACAAGGGAGATGACAGGAGAAGCATGGGAGGGAGAAGGGGAGGCTTGCTGAGGCATGGAGTCAGGGATATTGCCAGAGAGCTGGAAAATGTCCTGATTCAGCAACTAGGTGCTTCAAATATTGCCAGTTACCACTTCCTAGTCAGGGCAAAGCTTGAAATAAACATGTGCCTCACTATGTGCCACACAAGCTGTGCAGGGTGAACACAGGGTGATGATGAGACCTCTCCATAGGGCATTCAGTGATGTGGGGCATCCCTCAGGTATAAAGATCTCAAATAAGTAGCTAAGAATAATTTTTTTTTGCTTCTGATTCAACACCCCTATTGTTTTTAAAGAAGATCTCCTCTATTATTTTTAAAATTTTGTGAATTCAGACCTTGTTTTAGCCATATCATAAAACCCAAAAGTATGAATGTGTGCATGTGTGTGCGAGTGTATAGTTGTCCTGCTTTTACGAGGTATATGTGTTGAGAGGAAAGGAATCAGTAGTTAATTAGACAAGTGTCAGATAAACCAACCAGGCTAGAAGAGACTTGCTATAATGACATTTACTCTTTTTGTTCAGTGAACCTTCTGTTATTCTGTGCACTATTCAACAAGACCACATGCCAAAGATGTGGAGTTCATTCATTGCCTTTGTTCCTTCATTGTTGATGGCACCAAAAAAGTGCAACTGGGCCATTTTTTTTTGCCAATCATGAGTATATCAGGTGTTTCATTGGTGGGACTACACCTTTCTAAGAGCTTTAAATGAAAGAACATTTTCTCTAGCTCAGAGGTACTCTGTTTCACAGTGATTCATATAGCTATAATAAAGTCTAAAAGGGCTCCCACAGAAAGGGGGAAGTCTCAGCCTTCTCTATTAACTTTTCAATTTCAGCAGGGGCTGCCTCATGTTTGAAATTGCAATCTCTCTCTTCTCAGAATGCATCTGAGCTGAGATTTGGGCATTCAGGTTTCAAGCAAACACACGCATGCATACACACAATTGGAAACAAAGAGTACACAGTGACTGAGATTAACTGCTTACATATTGAGGGGAAGCTGGACCTTCGGTGGTGTTCCCTGATCTCCAATTATTGCACTTGTCCTGGGACCAGCCACTGTGGCTGTTCCAATCAAAGAGGAATCCTGAAAATACACAAAGAAGAACACACAAGGATTTAAGATGAAGCCCATCATTTCCTAAATTGCTATGGGGCGAAGGCATCGAAGAATAAACCATATATTTCATTAAATTCCTAGATTTTCTAACTTTATGATATTGCATTCAAAAAGGCATATTCTAGCCTTAGATTTTCCAAAAATACATTTCTGACACAAAGGATTAGCAGAATTTCCATGTACCTGTCCGAGACATTTTAGTTGTATGTTGTATGCACATCTGAAAAGTTTTACAGTGTAAAACTACTTAACTGCTTTGTAAAGTCAGCTCAGCAAGTGCATCTCTGCAATAGTACCTTCTCTGATAAAAGTACCCTTTTCCCCTCAAAACTTCTTTGTAATTGGTACTCTTTTGGTTAATAGTTATGGATCTCTGGAGAAGAAGATACTATTCAATTTCCAGAATGCAGTCTCATTTCTATATACTCTTTTTATCATCAGGAATATTCTTATATTTTTCTTCTTCAAAAAAAGGTGACTACGCAACCCAAAACTTTCTCTGAATGGATAAAGTAGTTCATTCCACTTTTACCCCAGAAAATAAATCTCCACTCTCATATAGACAGCTGGATAGATCTTCTCCAGCTATTAATGTGAAAGGCAATTCTAAATGTAATCATTCATTTGCTCAGCCTAATGCTCAGCCAAATTACATAGGGCAATCTCTTTTTGAGTTGTCTCACCAAAGTCCTCATTCATCTATGTCAAAAATGAATCCTGACTGGAAACATCTCCTGAACTAATGCCAAGGCCTGTAGCAACAGATCTTCATTGCAGACAGGGCAGAGCTGGGCTGATGGGACTTGAAGAGGTTTACTTGAGCAAAAAAAATTTTTTAGTAAGTCTAACCAAATTCTGTATGCATGTCCATATGCAGAATACCCACAAACTGCAGGTTCAGGCAGAGTGTGTTATACACAGCAAAGATTCTGAGCAGTTCACAGCCTTTCTGTTTCAAAATTCTAACTAACAAACAGTACATATTGATTTTTGGAACACAAACATAGGGACAATTTTTGCACTTAAAAATGACACTGAATTAAACCAAGACACGGAGTTTGAACCAAGA
The DNA here is from genome assembly GCA_013397375.1 of Toxostoma redivivum. Lineage (NCBI taxonomy): Eukaryota > Metazoa > Chordata > Aves > Passeriformes > Mimidae > Toxostoma > Toxostoma redivivum. The sequence continues at coordinate 212,760 of VXBI01007170.1, forward strand.
CAAACATTGCTACTTAATTACTGGATTTCAAGGTTCCCTAATTCCAAAGAAGCCACATAATTATTATTGTTCTATCTTGACAGTGCATTGCTGAGCTATGTTGCTTTGCTGTTTATGTACACAGTATCGTTAGGAAATCGTGCAACAAAACATGGAAACACTGCACTGTGATCCCACAGCTTTTGGCAAAAAGCAGCAAGATGTCCCATCTCTCACCAACATCTACACTCAATCATGAAATTGTATTGACAAGTACATCTCCTTTTTCTCATTATTTCCTCTAACTTTCTGGCTGCTCGCTCAAACAAAGAAGGATCCAGGCAGCTCTTGGTCCTATGTGTAAAAAGCATTCTTTCCAGCTCTTTGACTACGGCTTTATTAATACTGCCTGTCATATCAGTGAGCTAGTATCAACTTACAGAAAAAACACACCAGCCCACTAAGAAATCTAGGGATAGCTGGAGAATGATCCCTCATTTGTTATGTTGAGCTGGTTAATGGGGTTAGGGATTGCAGAAGATGTTGGGCTGAGACACCTGGCAGCTGCCTCATCCAAGAGGTAAGTGAGAAATCAACTAGTTCAAACTTCTTCATGTTGTTCTACCACTGTACCTGTTCTGGACAAGAGAAACTGTCTCTAAGAAAACAGAAAATTCATCAGTCCCCAGTCTTCCTTGCTAGGAAATAAAATTTAGATTTTACCTTGTGAAAAAAACAGACCTGAATGAACAGCCTCAGGGTACATCTGTAAAGGCAGAGAAGATCACAGCAGGAAAGGATAGAATAGGACACAATAGAATAGAGTAAAATAGAATATTTATATTGGAAGTGATCTGTAACAAGTCTAACTGCCTGACCACTTCAAGGTTAACCAATTAAGGACATTGTCCAAATGCCTCTTAAACACTGACAGGTTTGGGGCATCAACCAGTTTTCTAGGAAGCCTGTTCCATAGTTTGACCACTCTCTCAGTAAAAAAATGCTTCCTAATGTCCAGACTGAATGTCCTGTGGGGCATTCCCACAGGACCACTCCCATGCATCCTGTCAGTGGACATCAGGGAGAAGAACTCAGCTCCCCCATCTCCATTTTCCCTCCTCAGGAAGCTGTAGAGAGCAATGAGGTCACCCCTCAGCCTCCTTCTCTCCAAACTAGACAAGCACAGTGTCCTCAGCTGCTCCTCTTAGGACATTTCTTGCAATCCTTTCACAAGATTTGTTGTCCTCTTCTGGATGCATTCAAGGACTTTCACATCCTCCTTCTCTGGTGGGGCCCAGAACTGCACACAGTGCTCCCCGTGAGGCCTGAGGCCATTCAACACTGAATACAGCAAGATAATTTTGAGTGACTGGTGTTGCTCTGTTTAATGCACCCCAGGATGGGGTTTGCCCTCTGGTGTCTCACACTGAGCCTGCTGTCCACCAGCACCCCAGATCCCTTTCTGCAGGACTGCTCTCCTAATCCATACTTATGCCTGGCATTACCCCATCCTAGGGGGATCAGAATCCAGCATTTTGAATTGTTAAATAATTTCCTCCCATTAATCATTGCCTTATGCTCCAGTGTATCTACATCTCTCTGCAAGGCATCTTGTCCCTCAAGAGAGTCTAAAGCACCTCCCACTTTGGTATCATCAGTGAACTTGTAAATGGTGCATTCAAGTCCTGCATCCTGATCATTGGTATATATGTATATGTGTGTGTATATATATATATATATAGAGAGAGAGAGAGAGAACAGAACTGGCCCTAAAACTGAACCCCAAAAAACACCACTGGTGAACTGTCAACAGCAGCTGTAGCCTCATTCACTGCAATCCTTTGAGATCTGGTCTTTGGCCAGTTCTTCACCCAGTTCATCACAAGTCCACTCATTCCATGGCTGAGCAACCTGTCCAGAAAGATGCTGAAGTACAGTATCAAAAGCCTACTAAAATCCTGAAAAAAACTTTTCCACTGCTTTCCCTTCATCCACTAGGCCGGTGACCCTGTTATAGAAGAATATCAAAACAGTTAAATGGGACTTCCCTTTTGGGAACCCATACTGGCTGTTCCTTATGAATGTATCATTCTTTAAATGCCTTTCAGTAGTACCCAGTATAATCATCTCCATAAGTTTTCCAGCAACTGAGGCTAAATTAACAGGTCTGTAATTCCCTGGTCTTCCCTCATGCCTTTTTTTTTTTTTTTGTAGATAGAGTAACATGACAATGCAAACTTCCAGTCAGCAGGACCTCCCTAAACCTCCAAGATCTTTGACAGATGGTTGAGAGGGGTCCTGTCATAACATTCACTGGCTCCTTCAGAACACTTGAATGAATCCCATGAGGTCCCACGGACTTGTGAATATTTAGCTGATACAGCTGGTCCTTTACAATTCCAGTGTCCACAAATAGAAAGTCACTATTCCTACATTTGTGGTCCTTCAGCTCAGGAGACTGGGAAGATGAAGGTCTACTAAAAGCTGAAACAAAAAGATGCATAGAAGGCATCTGCTTTTTCTTAATTTCTGTTGGATTGACCAAGTATTATCAAGTATTCACCATCTTCACCAAATATCAGCTTTTTTTCCTTTAGATCTCATCTGGAAAAAAGGAGCCCTTCTTGTTATTTGAAACAACACTGGGTAGTTTCAACTCCAATTGAGCTTTGGCCTTTCAGGTCTTCTCCCTGTGTAAATGAACCACAGCTCTGTATTCAGGTTCCTGAGAAGCCTAACCTTGCTTCCAGAGGTTGTACAGTTTCATTTTCCTCCTGACCTACACAAAGAGTTCCCTGTTCAGACAAGCTGGTCTTCTGCTCTGCTTGCTTGACTCACAGCATGGTGAAGTTGCCTGTTCCTGTGCTTCTAAAAGGTGAATCTTAAAGCATGACCAGCATAGGTAGAATCCGAAGTCCTTAAAAGCAGATTCCCAGTCACTCTGCTAAGTAACACCCTGAATAGCATAAAGTTTGCTCTCATTAAGTCCAGGGAAGCAACTCTGCCATTCTTTTTTGTCTTTACAGTGAAAATCCTAAACTCAGTCATTTCATGAACACTGGAGCCAGGACAGCCACCTACTGTCACATCCCTCATGAGTCCTTCTCTATTCACAAATAGCAAGTCCAGGAGGGCATCTTTTCTAGCTGACTCACTAAGTAAGAATGACAAGCAGTTTTCTCCTATAAGACTCAAAAATTTCCAAGACTTGTCACAGAAGTATGATATTTCCTGTTGATGTCTAGGAAGTTGAAATCTCCTATAAGGACAGGCTACTGATTCACAGAGTTCATATTGCCCATAGAATAACTCACTGGTGCTTTACATTCCAATTGGGCAATCAGTACTAAACACCCTCACATTACCTGCTTTGTTTTCCTTCCCCCCACTTTTCACCCAGAAGCACTTCACCACATCATCACTAACTCTAAGGGCTATGCAATCGAACTTCTACTTACAGTGCCACACCTCACCTGTCCTGCCCTACTCCTGAAGCCTGTAGTTCTTAGTGCCAGCACTCCAATCACACTAGTAGCAATGATATCCAGCTCTGGGAGCTGACCAATGCTTCATCTTTCTTGTAAGATACATGCTAACCCTTCTTTAGCTCCTATAATCCTCCCTCTGTACACTGCAGCAAAGTCAGTTTGCCGAAGTGCAGCTACCCCAGCCTGAAGTGGCCACTGCAGGCACCCTGGGCTGAGCCTGACTGACTGCAGAGTGGAGTTCAAGCCAAAAGACCAGAGCATCCAAAGCATCATCTATTTGCCTGTTTGCACTGACAATGGGGCCTTCTGTGTCTTCTATATTACTGAAAGCATGATCTCAAGTGCTTTCTACTATGCTTGTACTAAAATATAGTCCAAGGGATCAAGAAATCATGTAACTGCCATTCACTGTTGCTGGATGACAATTTTGCTTTCTTTCCTTGAATAATCCCAAAGATGTCTCCACAGTTCTGTATATATGTATCTACCTAACATTCAGTTTCTTGTCTGTATCTGGTTACTTAAATATTACTGCATCTGGTGTCAGTCTGACACCTACAAACCATTCATTTTTGCCACTTTGTGCAGCCTATTATCCTATACATCTAAACTCCAAATCAGTGCCTGCTTCCTGATTGTGCTCTGGTTTTTCTTTAGCTGCTCTCCCTGCAGGCTTTGACATGACTGTGTACTTTCCAGTCTGCCTATGACCCTGCTTTCCATCATCAGGTTTTACTCCACAGGACCTGCTCTACACATTGAATTCAGCTCCTCTGTTCACATCTTTACATTTGCTGGCACAGAAGTACTCTGCTCTGCAGCTTCATGTCTCTGTGCTCCTTGCTGTATTCTCTTGGTGGCTGCTTGATTGCTACTATGCATCTGAATGTTCACCAGCTTTGCAATTAAACTACAGTCCCTGACACAGTTGGTGAAGGCTTTCTAAGCTGACTCTTTCAAGGTCCTGTCGTGTCCCGTATGTATCACTAATTAGCTCATATTATAAAATATAATACTGCTAAATTATTTTGCAAGACAGCATTTGCAATAAGATTTTGAAGAGACTGGTTTTTGCAAAAGAATAATCTATTTCTTTATACTTCTGATTACCTGTGTTGGAAGTTTACCTTTCTACTCTTCCTACAATTTTATGTGCATCTCTCCAGTTGCCAGTAATACCAATAATCCTCCTGGAGAACACAGCAGGCCTTTCTCCACCTCTCCACCACAGCTGGTAGCAGGACTTAGTTAGTTTTCCTTCTTTATTTAGCCCTGGAGCCAGGTTGTACTTTTGCTACTGTGATCTAAGGAACAAGGTATTAAACATGTCCTCCTTTCCTCTTCATCTGCTCAGGGGAATGGGAATCCAAGACAATGCTCTGATTTTCTTGTTCTCTGCTTTGATACCTTTTAGGAAGTCTGTGTGCCACATCCTTGCTTTCTGATGGCACGTCCCTACGTGATCCATCTTCCTTGTGTGGCACCAGACACACAAATGGAGCCATGCAGAGACATTACGCAGTGAGGGCTCAAACACTGCAGCATTTGTGTCTTAATCCATCTTCAATCTCTGCTACACAGCACTGCTAAAGCCTTATGAGTAGGAGATGTCTCTGACAGCCAGGATTTTAAGAGGCATGTAGGCACTTACCGATAAAAACAGGTACCTTGCAGTTTTCTCAGGGTGGCATTAAGTACTTCACTGCCTGATTCCCACAGATTTTATTGCAATTTAAGTAATAGGAGTCACTTCTGAAAATACCATTTACTGCTCCTCTCTATCCTTATGAGCCTCTAATGCCTTTAAACATTTGGCCATTGAATTTCCAGAGTGATCTCCTGGGTGATCACATGTGTACACCTCTTGATTAGGTGGCTATTTATTCTAATTCTAATTCACCTAATTCTTTTTCTATTTCAGTTTTCTGAACCAGACACTGCCGATCTGATCCCATCTACTTAGGCCCATGAACAGCCAAATCTGACTTCTTCATGCTCCCACTTCAATCTGCCATCCTCCAAGCACCACTTACCACTGTTTCAGCTCAACAGCACCAGCTCTTTTCCTCTGGACATTACAGACCCAGATGCCAGCCAGCAGGGAAAAGTAGCTGCACAAAGGCGTGCTGAAAGCCACCTCTGATCCTTCTGCACTAATTTCTGCTTCTTTGTGACCACTGGTAGCACAGCAGCACCACCTGTACTGTGCAAGGCTCAATCTCGAGTAAAACTCCCAGACTATACATGCAGGCATGGCGGTGATGTATGACAGGTATTTCACTCCCAGCTCATGCTGTGCCTTCTGTTTTTATCACCAGTTACTCTGGTGTAGTAGGTGATTATGTGATTATGGACTGGAGAGTAATATTTGCTTTTTTTTTTTTTTTTTACCACAAACACAACAGCTTCCTTATGAGCACTGAAACACATCTCCCCCCAAATATTACTGACAAGCCCAGACATCAGGAAATTGAAGGTAACAAGTACTCATCTGGGCTGAAACATCTTCACAAATTCATTCCCTTTCCCTTTTTACATCCACACCTTTATGGAAGCATAAATATTACTAGTTTGGACTTCCAGCATAAATTATATTTTTTTTTCCCTTGCAGATTTACTTTAGATTTTCACCAGTACTTTAAGGCCACATTTGTGGTTTAATTTGAAAAGACATGGTGCCTGTAGGGATTAGTGAAGTGCCTTGCAAAAGTAAGGGATTCAGTCTTTGAGCAGAATAGAAGTCAGGAAGACAGTGATAAAACTAGGAACAGAGCACAGTGATATTGCAGGTTGCAGTAGCCTTCACTGAAAAATAATTGTTGCTATCAGACGAATGTTCTTATCATCTAGAAAATCACCAACCAGAATTCTCAGTTTTGACTTCAAAGAAAATCCAGCACTCTCTCACCACAGGGCACTTACCACATTCATTAATTCTCAGGAAAAAAATCTTTTAATGTCTTGAATGCATATTTACAGCTTACTTTAAATTTCTCTTTAATATTACTTTAAAATAAGAGAAAAACACCCATTCAACTCGCATAAGTTAATATACCATCCTCTGGAAATATAAAAACAGGCTAATCGTCTTTAAGATTCCTGTGACTCGTTTCTCTAATTTGCTGACTCCATAAAACAATGGCTGTGGCAATAATTCTGGACCCTAATGTTCCTAGAAATAATGCATTAGTACTTAATGCATGGTAGTGACACCAAGTATTGATGAAAAGTGTTACATGCAAGATCAAGTAGCCTCATCAAATGCTAATTATCAAAGTGGGGGCTGAAATGGACTTGTCAATTCTAGAGGAAGAATTTTTTTTTTCCATAATGGTGTGTGTGCAAAACAATCAAATGTGCAGGGTAACAGCTGCAGCTGCATAAATAGCTGCATAAATACCCGGTTCCTTACTGCAAAAACTGGAGCTAAATTTATATGATTTACAACCTGCAAGTATCTGTGGCTGTGGATGAAGGTGAGGCAGAGTATTATGCCAACTTGTTCTAGGACCAGGTTGGCCCTGATTATTTTTGGTTTGTAATAGACCAAAAACTCTAGACCATGTCTTCTCTCAATAGTTCATAGAGCTATGCAGAGAGCTGGAGAAGTCAAGTAAATTAATTTCCTGAGCTTCCATTTCCCCTATCCTGTAATCTAATGATGCCTGAAAATTAGAAGGAAAAGAACCCAAATATTTTTGTAATTTTCTTCTGAAGATTCATCTGACATTACCACCAATAAAAGCACTGATTTTTATGGCTCGCAGCTTCTCAGCTCCCCTAAATGAGGACTAATTAAGCATCATGTGGATGAGCATCATGAGAATTATATTTTATTCAGCCTTGTTTCTCTCAGACTATACTCAGGATATAGCTCTCCACCACAAGGTTTTAAATAGGTTTGTAGTAAATAGTTTCTTGCAATTCTGGGATCAAAGAACATGAAAAATCAAACATGGGAAGGCTTCAAGTGAAAGTTTGTCCTGTAAAAGATGTTAATTTAATCCCACACTCAGAATTGTCCTTTTGATAACTGTACAACAAACTCATCAGGATCCTGTGCAATGTAGGAAGTCCCCCTCCAGAGAGAAAATAGTGGTAAACAAATAAGCAAACCCTCCAAGTAAAAACAAAGAGGAAAATATACACTTTAGTAACTTCTGCTCAAACGTCATACATGTACACATAGTGTGTGCTGGATGAACAGGATTTTACAGTATGGGGTAAATACCAAGACAGTGTCTCACTTGCTCTTGAGACTTCCAAACCAGTAGTTGACTGGCAGGTACTGTAAAACCTCAAGATTAGCTGTGTGCAAAAATTATTTCAGTGGCAAAATGTTTTCGTGTTACTACCCTGAGGAGCATCTGGAAAAAAATATATTGTTTTTCTTTTACAGGCAATGGGATTTCATGCACAGTTAAATAACCTTTCTAAAGCACAACTTTCTCTTCCTAGTTCCTGTAAAAAATTAGGTTTTGTGTGGTTCTTGAAAAATCTTTCAAAATATATTTGTGATAAGGTGTATTATAGGAAAAAGAGATGACACTGCCTCTAACCTGGTAGATCCCTAAAGACAATTTTGCTTTGACCTGGATTCCTGGTAGTTTATGTAATCAGTCCATAGACTGAATCAGCTCATGAGCCCCATTTGCAATAGTTTTGACAAATAATGTAATATATCCCAATATGCACAGAGTATATTCAGATGCCTATCGGTAGCCAAAAACAAAACAAAACAAAACAAAAAAACACAACAAAACAAAACAAACCCCCCCCAAAAAAACCCCAAAAAAACCAAACCAAAGCAAAACAAAAAACTCCCCAAAAAAACCAAACAAAAAAAAAAACCAAAAAAACCACCTGCTTACATGCTTACATTCCTGCCTAAGACTTTCTGTTTAAAAGAAGTTAACTTCTTCCCACCTACAACCCCCCTCCGCCCCCCCCAACAAGATAAAGTTATTTAGAATAGGCAATATCTGCAATCAATTATAAATAACTATGAATAGAACTGGAAATGTACCAAGACAAAGAATTAGTTTATGCCAGACCTTAGCAAAAGCTCTTATGCATTTTTTGTGACATATTTTGATCTAAATTACAGAAAGACAGGTAGGACCAATATTTCTTCTCTTTGGCCATTTTGACTGGTGCTGCCTCCTGAAATAGCTGCCCTTGGTTTCACCTGTCTCGCTCTTTTATCCAGTCAGTTGTCATTCACAGTCAGCAATAGAACAGGTTGGATAGAATTTGGACTCCCAGCCAAAGCTGAAAAATACCTGAATTTGACTTATTTTCTCAGAGCTTGTTGTGTACTTGAAAATTCAAGGTTCATTTTTAGTCTCTGGATTTTAGGTTTAATCTGTATGCCTCTCATGGTCAGCACATTTAGGTTATCAGCCAAGGCTCAACCAGAGTTCTGCTATTACATTTTCTCTAAAATTCAACACTTCTAAATAACTGATAAGGACACACTCGCAAATGATTTATATAGCAAGACACTTCAAGGAACATTTTTCATTTCAAATACTGTCACTCTTTGGGATTGTGAACGTGCAAGACATTGTTCTCAGCTTTTCCTGAACATGTGTCCTCTGGTTAGGAGCTTGTGCTAATACTTGCAGATATAAATTGACTTCTTGTGTATGGTGATGAGTTGTTCAAAACACACACAGAAGTTCCTTCTGTGGGGAGGATCCTTTCTTCCTCACTCAGCTGTTACTCTGGTGTGCACAAAGCCATGCTTCATTATTCATGAGATGCTTTTTCTGTCAAAATCCAGGGGATTTGGAGCAGTACTGACCCATGACCTTTTCAACTAGCAGGGACGAATAATTCATAAGGGGTGAAAATGGAAGCAGGACAAGCCATCTGAGGCCTAGGCATGATTACTTTCCAGGGGGACTTTCCCCACTCCCCAAGGAATCTCAGTTACGAATTCTCCTCTGCACCCGTAACCTAATTCAGCTTCAGCTCCATCACAGGCCTCCAGCACTACTTACATCTTCAATAAAAATCCATTTTGCCAGTATGATAGGACATTCTGCATGATGGACAGACACTATTACCTTTCAGATAGAGATCTTACATTTAATGAGTGATGCTCAGCATGCAGCAAAAAGTGTACAAGCAAATTTAGTTGCATGCAAAATTAGGATTCCAGCATTGCCTCTTTTAAATTAAATGCTTTATATCTTGACTGTTGTGGAATTCCAGTTGCTATTTTATCCAACAAAGGTGACTTCAAGTTGATTCTTCTGCCTTTCAAAGATCCCAAAATTTGTAGTCAGTGAAGATGATTTTGAAGACCATCATTCATTGCAAAATACATCTTGGCTTTTGGAAAACAGCTGAGTTGGTTCTGCTTAAAGAACAATGAACACATTATGGAAGGCCAGCAGTCTTAGATTATTAAATTAATGATATGCAGAACTGTTTTCAAAACATGTGATTTCACAGTCTGATCTGCATGTCAGTGCACAATATGTAGAAATCTGTGCCCTCCTGGAGGCTTATAATAGTCTAACGACTCATAAAAAACAAAAACCCCATGTCAGCTCAGTATCGAAGTCTGGTTTCAATTCACAAGAATTGACAAAAACCACAAGAATAAAGCACTATGCATGAAATAACTTCTAAGGCGTAGAATATATGCTACATTTACTGAAACATGTAAAATTTGCACCTAAATTTTAAGTTCCTGCAATAACTTAGGCAGTAAGCCCTAGATGTCTCTGCTACTTTTCATGTCAGCAGAGAGGAAGCAGGTGCTCCAGATGTAGGACCTGCTTCAGGTCTACAGGGAAAACTGATGCTTGTTTTGAGGAGACTGCTTTACTGGTTGCCTTGAGGTGGGGGACTGGATGCCATTCAAGAACTCCTGTAATTGAATTCTGCTTGTTCAAAGGACAGGCTATAAGAAAACTGTGCTGAACTTTTTGAAAATGTAGAATGCCCCTGCAAGCTAAATACCAATCCTGATATGTTCCAGAGAAACTTGTACCTACTAAACTGAACAAAATTCCTTTAATTCTTTTTATTAAGAAATCTATTAAATAAGCAATGAAAAAGTACCTGGAAATTAAACAATAAACCAAATTTACATTCTAGTTTAAAAAAATGGCATAAATTTGCTAGATACTGAAACTGTAAATTTGTTGCTTCCCTTTTAAGAAATTAGCTTTGGCTGAATTTGCTGTTGCAAACCAGCAAGGGCCTGAGATGGTTACAAAGAGAGCCACTCAAAGGCTGTGACAACGACATGCAGGACAGAGAGGTTCCTCTTCAAGGAAAGAAAAGGTGAGACATCTTCCTGTAGCAGAGCTCACTGGTGAGTTTGGCAGCAACATGCACAGCCTTCCTATAACCTGCTCATGCTCTCAGCAACACCCCTGAGTACTTCCGAAGCAGCAGTAGAATCAGTTTGCAGATTTGTCAAGATGTCAAACCCTGAACAAGACATACAGGGCATTTACCTTAGAAATGCCAAATGCATTTTGAAAAAAAAATCTGAAGACAAGATTCTCAGTGCCCTGAATACCTTGATGTAAGAGCTCATGGTGCCCCTTGTTTATGCTACTGTGGCTGGCGTTCAGCCATGTGAATAAAAAGAAAAGTGCTGAACTGATATTCTGTCTAAGGCTGAAGCATCATTAATTGCTTCAGAGCCATGTCAGGTCTAAGCAGATGGCAGAGAAGAAACTGAATTTCTGACACATTTAATTAAAATGTAACCGCTATTATTATGCGATTAATTGTTATATAAAATAGCTACACAATTTTAATGTACATTTGGTAAGAGCTAAAATCTGCATTTTTTGTAGACCTAACTGAGAAGGCTTAAAAGCAGGTGAATTCATGTTTGCAGCTCTTGTGATTTTATTGCTAATTTTACAATCATTTTTCTGAAGGCTGCTCCTACAGTCAAGAGAACATAGTAAAAACTTCAGCCCCACATTTTTTTCCCAATCGATCCACATTCATAGCAAAGTTTTCAAAGGAAAATGTTTAAATCCCTCAAATTAGAAAGCAAGGTTCCCAAAAGCAGAGTACCTATTAATACATGTAAATGCTACACTTAGGGTGGCAGGGTGCAATGACACTTTTTGATCGACTCTTCCCTGCCTGCATTTTGGCCACGACAGTTTTGACTAGCAGTGTTAGAGGCATGTGCTCAGCTGCCTTGTCTGCAAACTGGCTCTATGCCCTGAGGCAGAACCACTCCCTAAACCTGTTCCCCCCATGGGCTTCCTTACACCCCACCTAAGATGAGCTTCTGACCATGGCACCAGTTACATGTCTTTCCATCTGCTGCAAAGGACTCAGCCAAGCTTCCTGTGGGCTGGATTTCAATAATCATAACTTGTCACTGGAAACATCAGGCCCTTCTTGTCCTCTACCACTTGTGTGCAAATGACAAAATTATTTGAGAAATTAGGGAGGTTTCGCATACCAATTGTTCTGTTGAAACAGGGGAGAATAATGAAGGCACTTTTTGTTTCATGGTATAACCTTTGTGGTTTACTAGCTCAGAATGAGTCTTCAACACAACTCTAATGAAAAAGGGGGTGTGCTGTGTTTCTCTTGACTAGCACAGGAACAGAAAAGCCACTGTCTATCACGTCTCTGTAAAGTCCAAATGTGCACTCTCAGTGCCAAAAACCTGGGTGTCATTTACTTGACAAGTTTGGGACCCTCCCTCATGTGTAGTGCTTGTGCTGCCTCACAGATGTCCCAGTACATCTTGAAAGCCATGCTGCTTTGTGTGGGGGTCATATCTTCACCTTCACCCTCCTGCTGGGGGCTGAAAGAGGGGGAAGACCTTACACCACAGAAACCCTTCCTGGAAAAGGCATGGGGGAGAAAATGAGTGATATTACAGTTGGATTGAGCTGCCTCTCTGGCTCCTACGTTAGATGGGCAGTGGAGGGAAGTGAGCAGCTGAGGCAGGAGCAGAGAGTGCTGCTCCACTGTGGCAGTGTCCTCTCAGTACAGTTTTGGCTGGCCCTGCATCACACGTGATGTGCATGCAGGCACTCTGCCTCCCCAGGGTCCTTGCAAACTTGTGCTGCAGGGGCCTGGGGCTCATGTCATGGGTCACAGCAGGGCACAGCTGTCAGGAGTGACCCCATGGTCTGGTGCATCACACTGGCCTCCCAGGGGAGACCCACCAGCACTACAGATGGACATAAACAGGCATTTCTACCCAAAGCAGCCCCTACGGTTTGCTGCTTGTCCCTATCCCATGCATACCAGCATAGGCAGTGACTGTAACATGGATTGCTTCCTGCTCCAGACCACCACAGGACTGGCAAGTGATCCATGTTTGTCCTTCTACGGTGACGTGAATGTGAGGGGCCAGAAGGCATGCACAGGGAGAGGAAAAGGGGCAAGGATGGCTTTTTTCAGCAGAGACATGATGTGTGGGAAGACCTTGTCATGCAGAGGTTATCTTGTCACTAACAAGCAGCACAGACTATAAAGAGCTGTTCTATAAACCATCTATGGGTACTAATCTGCACACACACTTGTGTAGATGACTGGGCAGGAAGGCTGAGGCAGAAGAGCTTTGGGACTGTGACCATTCTCCCTTCTCTACCATACCTTCAAACTGCAAATTGCCAGCTGGATTTCCTTATCGATAGCAACAGTGGGCAATTGCAAAGGGTTTCAGTGCACCCCTGGTGACTTTGGCTCCTGTTTCTGCCAGGGCTCCAGAAGCAGCCTCTTGGAAGCTCCTTTTGCTTTTGTGGGGATGTCTGGGAGGATGCTCTTCTGCATCCTCTTTTGAGAGGGGCAAGGATGGAGAGGGCTGCAGTCTCAGCATGTGTGATGGTTTAAAAACTCCTTAGGTTTTTCTGAGCAGCAGCTACTTGCTGGGTACACTTGTCAAAGTACAGCACATTTGTTAATCCTCCAGTGATCTGTACAGAAATAATTATTCCAAAAATCTTTTTTTATCCCTAGTGTGTGAATTTCATACTGACATTGCTATCCTGCAGAGTAACAGACACATTCAGGGTAATGGGATCACTCAAAATTATTCCTTTCTACAACAGAAACTGGTGCAACAGTTGCATTACTTCTAACAAACTGTAGGATTACTTTTCATTTATTTAAAGTGTTGCAGTATTGTGATTCCAATTTGGCCTTATCCTCTGGCTTCTCACACCTGCCTGCTGATTAATGCAAGGATAGGAATGGCAGATACCAAGTACTGTCACACCAGGATGACAGCACCATGTAATTGCTTCATGGGTGGGTGAGCCATTTTGGAAGAAGTGACACCTGCTAAGGATGCCCACACCCCCGTGCACTCCATGTTACCTGTGCCGGGGCACTGGAGGAGAGGTGGGACAGGTCCCCGATCCTGGCAGCTGCCCGTGGGTCGCTGGAGCTGATGAGGACCGGGGCACTGATCTCCATGGAGTGCCGGTTGCTGGCGGCCTGGGAGGACTTGTGTGTCATGCTGAGGGCGGTGAAGGAGTGGCGCTTCTTGGCGTTCTTCTTGCCTTCCACCTGGCGCTGGGCCGCTCCAGCAGCCCCTGCGCCAGCCAGCGTGGAGCACGGTGCCAGGCCCACCGCCGCTGCCGCTGCCACCGCCACCGTCTCCGTCGCCAGCGGCATGTCACAGCCAGAGGCGGCAGCCGAGCACGTCTTGTCCATCTCCATCAGCTGCTTGGCAGATTCATTCAGCTATGTGGGGATAAAAAGGGAAAGATAAAAAAGAGTTGTAGATAAAGTTCCCTGCACTGCAGAAAAGAAGGCTCAGAGGGACCTTATCTCTCTCTACAGCCACCTGAAAGGAGGTTGTAGGATAGTGAGGGTTGGCCTCTTCTCAGTAACAACTGACAGGACAAGAGGAAACAGCCTCATGTTGTGCCAGGGGAGGTTTAGAATAGGATATTAGGAAAAATTTATTCACTGAAAGGGTTGTCAAGTACTGGAACAGGCTCCTCTGGAACCACTGTCCCTGGAGGTATTTCAAAGACTTAAAAGACGTGGCACTTCAAGGCCATGATTTAGGGGCCGGCTTGGCAGTGCTGAATTAACAGTTGGACTGGATGGCCTTAGAGATGTTTTCCAACCTAAATGATTCTATGATTCTATGAAGTTATTTGATTTATGAGGCCAGGTGAATAATTTCCATCCACTTGTTAATGCCAGGAAGATCAAAAGAGGCAAAGTAAGCATCCAGAAGAGTTAAGCTAGAAACAAGCACCATAAATCAATCCACATGAAGCTACAATATTTAAAAACATGGCATTTTTGGCATTCCCAGAAACAGCTTGTCCCAGCCTGCTGAGTCAGAGACTGGGGAAGGAGGCAGGAGCTTCTTCATCAATGTTTTGCTATTCTCAGTTCCATCACAGGCCTGTGCTTGACGTTGCCACACATGGTTATGATCCAAGGGTACAGCTTCCAAATCTTCCCAGTTTCATCTCCCTGCCTCCCCCCTAACACAGGTTACCCAAATGTAGATGCAAACTGAAGGCATTTTCCCTAGCTGTATCACCTAAAGTTTGGAAGAGCTTGATGGCCACTGAGAAGACTTGCTTAGGGTCCAGCTTGAAAAAGTGATCTCATCAGTTTTCTTGAAGGGTTTAACACTTGACCTACAGTCCATGAACACTGCACTAGGAGGCTTGGGCCAGCTTTCACCCCACTGTTCCTCATCCAATCCACACTCACAGATAACCTTGTGTCCATGCAGGCCAGAGGCATGCTGGGTGGCACAACTCTGTCACTGAAGTATCTTACTTCCCAGCCTTCATAACTCACCCAGGAAACCTACACTGTACACAGCTGGAGAAATTTTAGGTGCACAGAGATGCTACCATCACATGTGTCACTAATGACACATGAAGTGCACTCTGAAGTCAGCAGTGCTTGCTGCACAGCACTCACCACCAATACATCTTCCCTCCAGGTATATTAACAGCTGATGGAAAATACCACATTTTGCCAACAGACCTTTATATTAAACTAGGATGCATTGCAATATGTTTGCATTTAATAAATAAAAACAACTTATGAAAAAGGAAGCCACAGCTAATGACACGTGCTTTTGCATTCACTGCTATTCTGAGACTCTCATAAGTCAGAGGTGTATGTAATACTATTCTGGACCAAAACTAGGCCATTTTTTTCTATAACTACTTTTATGAATTATGTCAGCATCCAAGAAACAGTTGTGGACAAAGTCTTTTAACGATAGGATCTAAAGAAAAAGAAAAAAAAAAAAGAATAATTTTGCTCCAAGCCAAGCTAATTTTGAAACCTAAGACAAAATAAAAGGGAAAAAGAGAGAGAAGGGAAAGATAACAACAGAAATGTGCAGTTAAACAAATGTGTAATTTCGTAGCTTTTATAACTCCCAACCACTGTCACCATGCTGTAAATAAAAGAATAGATGGTGCTAGCCTTAGGCCAGTCCTCCTGAGTTTGAAAGCACTTCTGACTTCACGAGGACTCATTCAGTGTAACAGGCAAAAACCACACTAAAACACCTAGAAAGTAAACCTCAACTTGCAGGATCCTTCTTTCTGTGACAGCTTCCAGTAAGTCAACCAAGAGCCTCCAATTAATGATGCTCCACTACTTTCAGAGCTGCTGGGAGTCCTGCAACCATTCAATTAGCAAGTCATTTTCCCAGCTGCACTCTCCAACTTGAGACCACGCTTACAGCCAGTGTAGTGCACTGCACCTGCCAATTTTTGCTGATAACAGCTGATCCTATTTCAGATTCTTCAGAAATGTCCATTATTTCCCACTTCATCATGCTCTAAATTGGTATAACCTAATATTTGCCAGCAGGCTCCAAGTTGCAAGGAAACCAGATGGCTCCCCTCCCTTAAGTAGGTGTTACAGCTCCGCTTACCCTATTGATGAAGATAGTCTAGCTGAATTACTTGAAATATTAAGGAGAAAAGGATAAAGCTATCAAATATGTATGAGTCTTCGACAGCAGAGGGTGAGGAGATTTTTGATAATCAACAGCAAGAAGAAAAAGAATATATTTTAAGTCTTTGACGTTGGAAAAAATAGAGTTAAAGAAAAAGAATTTAGAACTTCTGATTTTACAACGTGCTACATGTGATAATGAAGTAGTCCAGCTCTTGATATCAAGCTCTGAATCTCTTGTAAGAATTAGATTATAAATCTCACTGTCTGGAATCCAATTTAACACTGAAGCTGCTCTTTTTAAAACAAAAAAATCCCGTACATTTTTGTTCAAAGCAGCACCTAGTTGAAATGTCAATAAGAGAGCAAGCATCTAAACATGAAGTGATAAAAAATAGCCCTGTATTGATATAAACAAAAGTAAATCTCAATATTAGTAGAAGATTAAAGACAGAAAGAAAGCTCCTCTCCAAACACTCAAGCTAATGAACTTTTGAGAATGTCAGAGCCTTCCTGAAATACTGGGGAAAAATTATTTTGGTCTGCCAAGATAAAAAATGCTTTATAGCCTTACAACTTTATTTTTGTAGAGAAATGTTTTTAAACAGCTTTGCCCACAGATGCTGGAAAGTACTTCCCAAATAGGCTATGAATACCAGAGAAAACTCTGATTACTACTTTGTACAAGCAAACAGTTCTTCCTCTTCACAAAAAACTTGTAGAAACTTTTTTTTAAAACATAAACACATTTGAAAATTTCTTGTTTTAAACTCTGAATATGTAAACAAGCATTGCTTTCTGGTGTCTGTCATCTGATCTTCAGGCAGATTTGCTTCCAGATGAGAAGCTTAATGGAAAGTTCCGACCCACAGTCAGTGTCAGGAATTTGACATTTCTGGAAGCCTGTAGCTCTTATGACAATCTCGAATACCAGAACTCAACTTTCTCACTCAGTTTTGATCCCTTCTCTAGAAAGATCCTATATTTGAATTTCTGGTCCTGCTAGGCCCAAAGTGACTTGACACTTATGCCCTTGAGACTGCAGTGAGACTGATTTTACCCCAAATCCATTCTTTATAAAGGGGATGTCCTAGAAAACTTGACATAGGATTTAGAGGGATAAGGCTTGGATTTGAATGCCAAACCAGTCAAACATTCCCAGCAGCCCTGCAATCCTGTCTAGAAATGCAAAATCTTGCAACAGCAAGCCTTACATTATCTGAGGGACTTCATCATGCAAGAGATGTGATGGGATGGTGCAGTAAAACTGTTCACAGGGTCTCAGTGATTACTGGCTGTGAGTCCTGCATGCTGAGATAAGGATGCACCAGTCAGTTCATGGAGCTACCATGCCTATTTCTCAGGAGGACCTTCCACAGCTGTGAGTAATCATACTGGAGACAGCTCCAATTCATCTGGTTTTGGGAGTGAAGAAGGGTGGGAGTGGAATACCTCTGTGCACAGTCTTGTTCACCTACAAACAACCTTTTCCTGCAATGGGAGCAGTAATCAAGTGCTGTTCATTAAAAATTTGGTGGCCTTGATTAGGAAGCCATACTCTCCACCCTGCCATAATGCAAGCTGTCATGACTTTAGCATCCAGGCAGAGATCCCATGTGATATGAACTAAGGAAGAGGTTTTTTTCCTTTTTCTGGCTTTTAGATATGACTGTCTTAGATACTCGTGACTTTACCACATAAGTGACAAATATTAAGCTACATCACTCAGGACTTCTCCACTGCCAAAATTATTTTTTATTAGTCTCCACATAAATATTATGAGTTTTTTTCTGCAGACTGTATTATAGTGAGTTTCTCTCAGTCTCTGTTGCAGGTGCTTGTATGCATACACGCACACGTCTAATTTCTAATACATGTGGGTTTAAAAGGGACCACCTGAAAATGGTTTCAACTTATTTCTCTTTTAAGGACGAGCAGATACAGGAGAGAAACTGTCATCTATACTGATGGTCCCACGTGAGACCAAATACATTCTTTATATCCCGATATGACTTAATGAACTACGGTTTCAATGGGCAACATTATGCACCTACTGACATACCCCAGATGGAAAGAAGAGTAAAGAAAATCTACTTCTTGTCTGGTGTGGGTGACAACTCTAGGTTTAGTTCAAATAGCAAGTTATTACTTTGGAATTTATTGTTGTTATTATTATGGAACAAGAGAGGAACATGGGAAATTTAGGTCAGATTTAAATAATTAATCCTTTCTACATCTCCCTTGACAAATATGCCAGTGCATTTACTAATCCATGTTAGTGTCAGAATTATTCTATCCCAATTTAGACTTCCAAGGGACACTTCGATACACTGTGGTCACAACAGCAGCTCCTGGGTTGTGGCATTTCACTGATAGTGCTGTCCTCGGCAAGAAGGAGAACAATTCTGCTACTGAATATTCTCACTTTCTAGTCTTTTAGGTCTGGGTAAGGGATTAATTTCTGACTGACATTGCCCTACCAAAGAGAGAACCTCACTTTGTGGCTTACAAATACACTTCAGTATATACTTCATACTTGCATACCAAATGTTATTAATGTGTGACTAAAATATTATTATTTTCTAAATAAGAAAAGATGGTTTAAATTCTCAGTTTTACACATATGATTCAGTATTTTGATAAACGGCAGCAAATTTGGACCCGAAAGTATACTTTATTAAGATTCATTTGCTACAAAATCTTTTTTTTTTTCCTGTCTTTATGGAAACTATTAGCTAAAGAATGGTGCTGTTCAAATACAGGTATAAGACTCAAACCAGTTTTAAAAGTAAAAAGTTACAAATCCCTTCAAATCTCTACATACCTAATACAAAAGAACAAATTGGAAAGAAAAAATATCATGCTCAAGTTTTTAAAAAGGAACCACTGAGCAGAGCAGAAAAAAAATTAAAATTATTAATAAAACATCTTCACAATGTCCCCCTGAAAGATTGAAAATATTTTCACCTAGGGACTGCTGATTTTTATGGTTCATAAATATTGAGAAGATCATGTACATCCCTATTTTATGCCTTGCAGAGACTTTGGCAACTTGCAGTTCCATATCTTATTCTGTGATTAAAATAAACAGTCTGAATTTATTACTGCATTTTCACTTCAGAGTAGGTACTTTCAGGAAATATTAAGTTCGTATGCCCTCATTAAACTAGTTTGCTAGTATTATAATTTATGTTCTGAAGCACAGTGAGATTATTAAGTAACTAAGGGCATAACTACACAAGATTCTTCTGTCTCTGCTGGGTTCCTGAGAGGACTGCATCCGTAAAAGCATTTTCAGATGCAAAAAGTAGTCTGTCAGAAAGCTAAACCAGGTTTTCCTTACTATTATCCCTACCAGCAAATGCAGGATACAGTCTTTCTTCTGCTGTAGCCAAGTAACAAAACAGCCTTTGACTCAAATGGACATTAGGAGGATGTACATAATACTTTCTTTACCTAATACTTTACATGTTCTTTGGTAGGTTAGTACAGAGCACACACAGCAATTCCAAGAGCTTACTAGTGGGATATTAGCAGACAAATTTGTGCAAAAGGCTCTTCAACAAGTCATACTGAATGTATCTATAATTTCAATCTTATATATGTTTTGTTAATTCAGATTTAAAAGTTGTCCTGGGGTGACTTTGTCATGTTTTGAATTGTATCCCCATTTGTCTGTTTAGCCCAGAAATAAGTTTTTGTACCTTTAAGGCTGGATTTGAGAGTGAGGGAGGGGGGAGGAGAAGCGGTGGAATGTCTGAGGCGGTTGTTTTCAAACACAGAGACAGGAGTTCCATCGTCTCATCTCCTGGACTGTGTCACCGTGGTGGACAGCTTTTAGTTAGTTTTTGACTAACTGAAGCAGAGAAGTTCCCCAGAAAGTTTTTTTCTTTTTTCCTGGAATTATTTGCTCTGGCCTGGGGACCTGGGGGAGCACCAGGAGCTGCACCTGCAGCCACTGGGGCCTGGCCTGGGCAGCGGCATTTTCCAGCGCTGGAGAGACTGGGAACAGACTGAGCTGAGCTACCACCCACAGGAGAGAGACCTTCTGAATTTGTCATCTCTTCAGAGTGGCCAGAGGTTTTGTTGTTCGGTGTTGGGGTTTTTGTGCTGGGCAGTGCTGTGCCTGTTGAATAAACAGGTTTTTTCCACTTCTCTCTGAGGAAATTTCTTCCTGAACCAGCTGCGGGAGGGGCCACTCAGGTTTGCTTCCTGGGGCGGGGGGGCCCTTTGGAAGTTTTCTCCCAAATTTGCCCTAAACCAGGACAAAAGTGTTTAGAGAAAGCCTCCAAAGTTCTCCATGGACAATTTAAATTAATTCGGCAAGACCTACAAATCCTACCTCAATTATTCATTTAGGCACTGTCTTATGAAAAGTAATTAGTAAGGCACAGTTTAAGAGAAAATATTATAGCTAAACCAAAGAATTATTTAATGGTTTTGTGTTAATCTCTAACAATCCACTATTGCCTTTTCTAATTTATTGCCAGGGAGGAACAAGCAAATGTGAAACAGATTTTCCGCAAGCGGTTTATCCATCATGGCAGATAGATTTCTGAAACCCACGCTGTGATTGAGAGCAGAGTTATTCCATGTGACCGGAAAATATAAGAAGCGCAGTACATGTGCTTGCTTGAACAGATTCAAATGAAATGATAGCTGCAGAAATACTTTCCTAGGACACATCTCAAACTTCAAGTGTTCTGTTCCTCCAGTCACAGGTTGAGGCATACATCTCATTCTCTTTTCCAAAAACCTGCTAAATATGTCAGCATGTTCTCAAGGAACGAATTCCCTAAAACCCTACAGCAGATAGCCTTCCTAACCAGGGTTATCCACATACACAACAATGTATAGTCCTGAAAAAGCAAGCCAATAATTTTGTCTACAACACAGGTCTTTGAAAGCCAGCAGTACTTAGCANGGGCAGTGCTGTGCCTGTTGAATAAACAGGTTTTTTCCACTTCTCTCTGAGGAAATTTCTTCCTGAACCAGCTGCGGGAGGGGCCACTCAGGTTTGCTTCCTGGGGCGGGGGGGCCCTTTGGAAGTTTTCTCCCAAATTTGCCCTAAACCAGGACAAAAGTGTTTAGAGAAAGCCTCCAAAGTTCTCCATGGACAATTTAAATTAATTCGGCAAGACCTACAAATCCTACCTCAATTATTCATTTAGGCACTGTCTTATGAAAAGTAATTAGTAAGGCACAGTTTAAGAGAAAATATTATAGCTAAACCAAAGAATTATTTAATGGTTTTGTGTTAATCTCTAACAATCCACTATTGCCTTTTCTAATTTATTGCCAGGGAGGAACAAGCAAATGTGAAACAGATTTTCCGCAAGCGGTTTATCCATCATGGCAGATAGATTTCTGAAACCCACGCTGTGATTGAGAGCAGAGTTATTCCATGTGACCGGAAAATATAAGAAGCGCAGTACATGTGCTTGCTTGAACAGATTCAAATGAAATGATAGCTGCAGAAATACTTTCCTAGGACACATCTCAAACTTCAAGTGTTCTGTTCCTCCAGTCACAGGTTGAGGCATACATCTCATTCTCTTTTCCAAAAACCTGCTAAATATGTCAGCATGTTCTCAAGGAACGAATTCCCTAAAACCCTACAGCAGATAGCCTTCCTAACCAGGGTTATCCACATACACAACAATGTATAGTCCTGAAAAAGCAAGCCAATAATTTTGTCTACAACACAGGTCTTTGAAAGCCAGCAGTACTTAGCAATCTATTTGCCTGTCCTACAAGATCTTTCTCATTTAGCAGCAATGACACTTCTAACGCACTGAGGGTCTGAAGGAATGTAGCATATTAGAACAGCATGTGCTTGGATGAGCGTGTCATCGTGATCTTGCAGAATGAAAATAAATGATGCGTGCAGCAGAAGTAAACACTAAGCCCTGGGTGGTGAACTGGGAAATTTTTTTCTTTCCTCTTTTTTTTCCAAATAGTTTTAAGAAGGAAAATGGTTTGCAGTGGTGGAGAACAAGTTTGGTGTATCCCAGAGAAATGCATAATCTGTAAAGTCAGGAGTTAAGCACAGCAAGAAACCTTATGGAAATTAATGTCTAAAGAGATGAGAAGAAAGAAAATAAAACTAAATGCAGTATCATTAAAAATAGATGAACTCACCAAAAAGAAGTATACTTTCTAGATCCCCCTCCACTTCCTGAAACAATGCTAGCTATTTAGCCTTCAGCTCCAAGTATGAGGACTCTCTTGCTCTGATCTGTCATCTCTGAATCTCTGATCTGCTGTGTGCCTTCAATATGCCTAAGGATTTCATTTTTCTTTCTATCTGTGCCCTATGGACACCCTTTTCCATAATGAGACACTCATTGCACCAAGGCTCCTTTGAAAGCAAGAAATGTAACCAAATACAGCTTTACTCAACATCAGAAAAAGTGGGAGAATACAGCCTATTTTTACTTATAAATTATTCAGAAAGCTAAATAAAAAGTGCAGTCATGAATTCATGGGCTTGATCCTAATTCCTTTGAAGTCAGTGGCAAACCTCCAGCTGCCTTCAACAGTGGAAGCACTGGTGCCCATCTGGCACCGATTTCAGTACCAGAAGAGTCCCTGTTGAAGCTTGTGTAGATTTTACTGACAAACAATTTTTTCATCAAAAAAAAATGAAACTCATTGGAACTTAAGTACTTCCCAGGAACTTGCTTGTTTTGACAAGATGTCCATCAGGAAATTGTTTCACAGATGATATTTCTCAGCTAAGACAAGAAATTACCAAAGCCACAGTGATTTAGGAGTTCAGTGGGGTACTTGGACTCCTGGCTGAATGTCTCTGTGTGAGGGAATAGCCATGGGAGACCTGGAACAACTAACACTTTCCAAATAGAAAGCCACCAGCTTTCTGGCTATGCTGGGTATCCTTCACTCTTGTTCTTGTAAACTGGAAAGCCTTTGTGACTCCCCTCCTGAGTCCAGGGGTCCACCTGCACCATGAGGGAAGAGGTTGGTGCTGGCAGAAGTGTGAGCAGCCTTACACTGGGCAGAACCTTAGCTAGGGACCTGTATGAAACAGGAGGCTTTCAGAAGCAGTTCAGATGATGTCCTCATGCCTCATCAAAACCTGGCAGCTCTATGAGTCCTGTATCATCACAGCCAGTTACTGCAAGGAAGGGAAGCCTGTGAAGCAGCTTTGTGCTGAATCTAGAAAGCCCTTACCTTGTGATAACTTTCACTGTGAGCCAGCTGTACCTAAAAACTTCAGCACAGGCTAGGAAAGACTGATTAGATCTTGGAGCAGAGCTGTATGGATCACATGTAAACTCTAAGCAATATCTTTTAAAAGAGCCAAGTTCTGTGTTTTCAGAGTTTTCAGGCAATTTTCTACTTCCTTCCTTCCTTAATGTTTCACAAAGCTCCTCATGCTATTGCTTACTCAAGTGACCAACAATACCCATAAAATTATGAATTAACTGAAAATTGAGAAGTTAAATACCACCAACTAAGGAAGTTAAATACCACTAAGGGCAGAGGATGTCTTCAGAGTTAATCCATATATCATGCCTGGTATTTCTAAAGCAAATGGCTTCCAAATTATGGTGTGTGACCCCAAGTAATTATAGATAGGATTGTGAACCAGGAACATCATGCTCATGTTGTTTCAGAGACCCTTCTTTTCCTGATAGCTGCACTGTGCCCACATGCTACCAGACATGACATTGTGCGCTTTTGCTCATATTCTCAGATTTGTTCCTGGAAATAGAGTTCTTGAAAATGTTGGTTTTGGAATGATCAAGGTTGTATGAAAGAAGCAACAGTAGCACATCATTTTTTAAAGGAAAACATTTGCTTCCAGCTTAATGAGACAAAAGATAAGGATGAAAGAAAAAAGAACCCAAACATTTATTTGCTGAAGTCTTCTATAAATTTGATAAGAAATGTGTTCTGGTGGGTATTAAGAAAAAGACCTACACCATCAATGTTACCTGCAGAAAGCATGAAGTTGAATAAATCTTTGGAGCTCTTGGAAGCTCTTGGAATTGCAGCACAAGAAGCACATGGGAAAGCCGAAGTAATTGTTCAAGTAATGCAAGGCTTTGCCTACCCTGAGCAAGTAAAGAGTCTTTGCTGCAGTGATTTACAACTTTGTGTAGAATAAGAAATCTTGTGCAATCAGGGAAAATTAAGTTTTATGTGCTGCAACTGAAGATTACCTGTTGGGAATAGTATACAAATAAATGCACTGTACTCTCTATCTCTGAAAAGTAGAAATGAAGAATGAAAGCAAATGCTAAGAAAATGCTTTGTTTCAATTGCTTGTAAAGAGAACCAAGGTATTCACAATTCAAGCAGATATTAGCACTAAAGGGTTGTGATAAACAGCCTTTTCCCTGTTTTACTATCTTTAGAGACTTTTTTACTACATAGTGTTCTGGCTTCTGCTTCCCAAATACAAGACAGAAAAGAACTGCTGGATGTGGTACATAGTGTGATGTCCCATGGGGCTGTATAGTCAGATTCTGTGTGCATGGAGCTCCTGCTACTGCTGGCTATAAAGCAGGGTTGCTGGTTGTGGTAGAGGGTTTCTGCACCAGCTCCTAGGTCACACTGCATGTTTCTCTGGAAGCAGCCAACACCAATGGATGTCAGCTGTCTATCACAAAACTGCTGTCTTTGGAGAGATGCATCCAGCCTTTGAGTTAACTATTTGCCAGTTGGAGTGAAGGCATGAGTCAGGACATATTGTGCTGCTGTTTCACCAAACCACTGGATAACTCCCTAGAGGAAGAGTTCTGAGATGTTTCTGTGAAATGGGAGATGAATTATGTGTGTTTGAAATGGGCAGCTGCACCAGGATACATGAATCGCTTGTGTTGTGTCACAGGGAGACTGGTCTTCTAAACTATGCACACAGATGAAAAAAAAGGAATTGTGCTGAGAGAGACATGACTTGACAGCCTGAGTTTGTGTCTCCTGTGGTTATTACGGTGCAAACTCTGCTTTGAATTGCCTGCACATTTAAAGCACCTTCTTCCCACATAGATGTGCTGATGCCTGGTACAGCAGCATGGCTCTTTTTACTCAGTGGGAGCATTAATTTGGATCCTTTTTTGCTCTATGCAGTGACCAGTTATTCTAAAATGATTTTTCCATAACCCTGTCTCACCTTGGAGACCTCTATTCTTCTGTCATACTGCTAAAAGATGGACAATGGATTGGGATAGCAATTGGGGCAGAGGCTGTGGCACATGGCATATTGCACACTGCACAACAGGCATATCTCAGTTTTTTTCAAGCCTGACCAGTAACTGAAAGCCAGTCTGTAAGATATGAAAATAAATTTTCAATCATGCAATTGAGTTCACAACCCTCCCTCTCACCTTGTGCAAGAAAAATCTGACAAGTGTAAACGGTGATAAATTCCCTAAGTTCTGCAAATTCTTGACTGCAAATGGCAGCACTCAACCTCATGCTCATGGCATGGCTCACTGCCCCTCACCTCAAAGAACCATTTATAGACCTCTTTGGAGAATCTGAGATGTTAAAATATGATTGGGGGGAAGGTTGAGGTCACTGACTTGCCAACAGCTGCAGTCAAAAGTACATTGAACTCTCTGGCTATCAAACTAGAAATGTTACTTGTTCAACTTTTTGAGTTTAATTTCTGGTTTAGGGTAAAGGACGCATACCCAGCAGAGTGGAATCATGCAGTGAAGCAGCTAGTGTCCTTGCCTCTTGTACACCCATCTGGAGCTGGATCAATGTTCTGGTTTCTGGCCAAGCCTGCTCTGCCACAGGTGTCAGTGCTAGATAAGAGATGTGCCATTTCTTCAGCCCCAATGAGCTTGGAGCAGATCGTTTAGGATGCTCAAGCACATGTGTCACATTATGGCAATAAAGTACGATGATTGCCAGCATTAGTCACTTTTATGACATCCATATGCAAATGTTGTTTATGCTAGTATGCTACAAGTGGAAGGAATTTGGAAAACCACTGCTCTAGGCCATGCTGTTTGAGGTCTGAGATGGCAAAAGGAATGGGCTAGCAAAAATCTGCACAGTAGGAAATCTTTCTGAAACTGCAGAACACTGGGGCTTTTTTTCCTGTTTGTGGAATTACTCAAGCTCAAATATTTTCCTAACACATTTCTTTCTGAAAACAGACTGCCCTCCACTGCACCTACATTCCATAGGCAGAGACAAGTTGTCCCAAGGAAACTGAAATTTTGCAAACTGTGACCATATCGTGTGATGCAGTCACACAGAGACATTTATTCACACTCATATTATTTTTGCCATTAAATGCTGAAAAGCTCCCATCAGAATTCCATTGTGAGAAGCATTATATAAACATAGAGCAACAAGACAGCTCTTGGCCCAAAGAAAGTACAATTTAGGATAGGGACAAGAGACAATGTATAGTTATAGACAAAATATACAATGCAACAGTCTTATCAGCAAGATGGACAGAGGATTTTGCACAACACACGTCTTCTCTAGCCATCACAGACAAGAACAGTTTTAGAGAAGAATCTGGAGGAGCAATGCTGATGCAGATGTTTGAAGCATTCATCACAACAGTGAGGAACAGAGCACTATGGAAGAAAATTTGGATTAAAAAAACCGACAAAGTGATTGTCATAGCTGCAATTAAGTAATAAAAGACAATAGGCAGAGTAATGAGTAAGCAAAGGCTTGCAAGTAAGGGTGAGTTCTATGGGCTCTAGAGGACAGAAAAAGGCTCCAGAGAGAAAGAAAGGAGTAGCAGCAGATGACCACATCAGACTGTCAAGAATGAGGCACGTCTGCATTTGCTAAGGATGCAAAAAGGATGTAGCCACAATCAGGGTATGACCTGATGAGAGTTTGATCTTTGCAAGTTGGACAAAACTGGTACAACTGCTAGCCACGTGAATGAATGAAACCACTCATGAGGATGTGATTCCCACTGGCAATGTCTTTGTCACTTGCCATAAAAGTACATTGTTCCCTCTTTAACCAGTGGCCAACGAGAAAGTAACACACTTAACTGTGTACTGTGTACTACA
Organism: Toxostoma redivivum; assembly: GCA_013397375.1. Taxonomy (NCBI): domain Eukaryota; kingdom Metazoa; phylum Chordata; class Aves; order Passeriformes; family Mimidae; genus Toxostoma; species Toxostoma redivivum. Next base: position 240,157 of record VXBI01007170.1, read on the forward strand.
CTGAAAACTCTGGTATGTGCTTAGTGAGAGTTCCTCCCTGCAAAGACCTGTGTGTCATTGGAATGGTGTGGAACTGCCTTTATTTTGATCTTAAACTCAGCCCTCAGGAGTGTTTTAGCGCCTTCAAGGACCCCTATATGACAAAACCTTGTGCTTGAGACAGAGCATGACCCTAACCAGTTACTGGTCAGGGTTAAACCATGACAGACCCCCAGGTGCCATAGGGCAGAGAAGCTCAGTGCCAGTACCAAGAATTCTCAGAACTCATCTGGCCTGGGAGATTTCCAGGAATTCAGTATTAATCATCTCTATAGCTCCTCTTCCACTCCCAGAGGGATAGTAAAACCTTGCATCCACCAAATCAGTATAATCACACACATCTCTTTCCTGAGCAATGCACCTATGGAAGTGAAAGCCTTTGGCTGGGAACAGGCAAATCTAAACACTAGACTGGAGCAAGGAGGGAAGATGCTGAGGAAACTAGTTCTCAAAGGTTAGAATCATAGTCCTTCCTCCTGGGCTAGGAAAAGAAAAAGGATGTAAGAGGAAGTTATGACTGTAAATTCCTTACTATGTTGTTGAGGTTGAAGCAGATCAGAGAAAAGGGATCAAGGAGATGACCATCAGGGAGTGCTCTCCCTCCTTCTGCTTGGTTGCTTTCTTCTTGAGAAACAGAGCTGCCTCTTCCTCAGTGCCATCTCTTTAGCCATGTGGTAAGAGGAAAATATCTCCAGCATGAGTCTATCACTGTCTGAATGCTCTGGCACCTCTCCTGCTTTGTCCCAAGGTCTCCAGAAAAATTCTGTTACAGAAAAATTCTATTATCTCTCTCATGAAATTTCCTGTCAATTTGATTCAATTGTGTCTAAACAGATCGGAAGACTTCAAAGTCAGATTTAGAGCAGGACACTCCCTCCAGCCTCACTTAAGCAAAAACTAATATTATTAACCTGGTATATGGAGTATACAGTATGCTTTGTCATAAAATTATAACTTAATAAAATAATTAGATAAGTCAAGGGACAACCAGAAGGTGGAAGAGGTTGCTTGCACAAAGTCCCACATTCCTCACCTCACCATTCTGGCATGATGGCTTAGAGCACAGTGCAATGGCAGCAATCACTGCAGGATAACTGTGGGTGGGAATTGCTGCCCTCATAGACATGTTTTTCTGCAGTGTGAGATACCACATGGCCTCCTTTCCCATCTTCCCTCTTTCTGCCCTGCATCAGCATGGATGTTCAGGTGACTATGCAGTAAATGGAATGATGAAACAGATATGACTGGAAACTAAAACAACTCCAGCTTTCAACAGGGCGACTTCCCTGATTCATCTCAGCATGCAGATATATCTGGTAGTCCTGGAACATGGGGGGGCAGAAGAAAAGACTTGTCACACGTGAGGCAAAAGTAGGACAATCCCTTTGGCAGCAGCCCTTGCTTTTGTCAGATTACAATAATGCCAGTATAACACTCAAAAACAATGCAGCAGGAGATAAAATAAACAATGGCTGGTCTACTTTGTAAATGAATAAAGTAAGTATAACCAATGCAATTTCTTCGACACAACAGACTAAACAAAAAGGGGTCAGCCTTCAAGAGTCCTGTGTGTTTTAGAGAAAATCTGGAAAAGATAGAGATTCCCAAATTAATCCCAACTATCTTCCCCTGTTTCTGATTTTTGTTTTTAATTTGCAGATTCTTCCTCTAGTCTTTTGAATTTGTTTTTTTCAACATTCAGCTCTAACACCTAACAAAATGTCAGAGGATTTCAGACTTCAACATCTGGTTTTGGCACACCTAATGAGATTTTTAGGTAAAAAAATAACTTCATCTGTTATTTTTATTATTTGAAGCATGCATTCAGCATACACACACACTCCTAGATCTCTTTGTGCTTGGAATAAAAACATTTTGACCATTCCAGCATCTGCAACAATAAGAAATAAAGAGGTAAAAATAATTCATCGCTACATCCTATTAGGAAACTGTTATTCTTGAAACTACACTTCTTTAAAAATTCAAAAGGTCAAGCTCAGACACATTTGTGATTATTTACCAAGGTAGAATAAGCATAAAAACAGGAATGGTTTAGGTTAGAAAGGATCTGAAAGATCCTTTAGTTCCAGCCCCCCTGTCAGAGGAGAGGTGCTCCAGCCCTCTGATCAACTTTGTGGCTCCTTTCTGGACTTGTTCCGACAGGTTCACATCTTCCTTTTTTCGGGGTCTCCAGAGCTGGATGCAGCACTGCAGGTGGGGTCTCATGAGAACAGAGTAGAGGGAGAGAATCACTGTCCTCACCCCACTGGCCACACTGCTTTGGACACAGCCCAGGATGTGGCTGGATTCTGGGCTTGTGATTGTGCACTGCCGAGTCATGATGAGCTTCTTACCCACCAGCACCTCCAAGACCTTTTTTCAAGGGGTGCTCTCAATCCATTGTTCATGCAATCTGTACTTGTGCTTGGGATTGCCCTGACCCAGGTGCAGATCTTGTACTTGGCCTTGTTGAACTTCCTGAGGTTTGCATGGTCCCACCTCTCAGGCCTGTCCAGGTCCCTCTGGATGCCAACCCTTCCCTCCAGCGTGTTGACCACACCACAGATCTTCGTGTTACCAGCAAACTTACTGAGGGTCAACTTGATCCCACTCTCCATGTCACCAACAAAGGTTTTAAACAGCACTGGTCCCGGTACTGACCCTTAAGGAATGCCACTCATCACTGCTCTCCACTTGGACATCGAGTTGTTGACTGCCACTCTTTGAATGACCACCTAGACCACTCCTTATCCAATGAATGGTTCATCTGTCAAATCCATGTCTCTTCATCATATTTATCCTACATGCTATCTTCTGAAAACAGAGATCAGAGAGGGTTCCAATAAGCTCTCCTTGGCAATTCCTTTTTGGTGTCACTCTCAACAGCTGTCCCTCCTGTCCCTCTGATGGAGAGCATCTTACCCACCACTGGCACAGCAAAGGATAACATGTGCTTCCACCTCTGCCAGGTCCTTTCACAGTCTGGTGATTTTAATATTGGATTCACTTTTCTTCATCACTCCTAGCATCAGTGCTGTGACAGACACATGGGAACATTTTTCTCTTTGCTCATGGGGCTGTGGCCACCAGTAAAGGGGCAGAGAAGGCAGCCAGTTTGCCAGGGGCATCTCCCAAAACCCTCCTTCTGACCCTCCATGTCTTTATTTGGATTTAAGATCCCCACTAAGAGTTTTAAGGCATCAGGAAAGCTCCCGAAGCAGGAAGCTAATTAAGATGTGCAACATGCACTAACAAGGACACTAGGAAACAAGATGAAGAATACTGGTGTGAGAAATAATGAAATCCTCTAGGATTTTATGTTTAATTAACTTCTAGACAGTGTATCTGTTGACATATAGCTTCTTAATATTCATTCATGCATTAGCTCTAGGTAAGACTGAAATATACTTCCTTTTCAAAAGGAAAAAGATCCCAGGAAGTCATCAGTGCTGAAACAATCTTTAGAAGCTGTCAGAGGTGATCAATGGCTGGAAAAGACAAAAGATCTCTTCAGTACCTTCTCTAGAGAACATGGACTACTGATGATATGCTCTAGATCTCACTCAGAGCCCTGAGACAGTGGGTATGCTCAATTGGGAATGCTAATTTCTAGTGCTTGGAAACCTGCACCATTGCTGGAGTTTGTCACTGCAATGGTTGTGTGCTGTGAGGCTTGTCCAGCACATTTGTTGCACAGGCAGAAGTTATCTCTAAGAGATGGGTTATCTTTTCACTTGGTCCTTCTGAGATCATGACTAGTGCTTGTCTTGTTACACAAGCAACGCTGCAACCATAACAAGACAACAAAAACTTTGAGGCAGAACCCAAAACCCAGTGTAGAAATAACAGAAATGAGACAGAATTGCATCCAGGACCAGAAAACATATATTGAAGCACAAGCATGGTTCTGGTATTCTGGAGGTGAAGGGAAGGGCTGATGTGCTGAGAGCACAGGGAATAGGCAGTAGATGCAAAACACGATATGCCAGACCTCAGTCAATTTGCACCAGGCAGGATGACAAAAAGAATTTTGCAGGGGAAGTGCTGGAAGTCCTTCAGTGGATGGTGGCTATAGACCAAAATCTTGTTATCAGATCAACTTAGATACCTAGGGATCTAATTTTTGGCATCTAGGAAGCAGCACTTCAAAAATCCCCTGTACAGATATAGAATTTATATACATGGCTTTGAAAGACTCAGGAAAGGGGCTTATTTGCAAAGATTGTGTGCTTAAGTTGGTTGTGCTGGAAACCCTTTTTTTGCAATAAATTGCTCCAGAGAGTTATTTTTGCGAAACACGGTCTAGGAAATTCAGATGTTACTCATAATTAGGAGGGGTGGGTGGGAGAGATATTTTTAGATATGACAGCTGGCAAATTTCTGGTTTAACAGGCCCTGAAACAATAAGAGGTGATAACAACTCAGATCTGGTTTTGTTGAATAGAAATGTTGGTCATAACGCATAAATCCAAATAATTTTGAGTTCATTCAAATGAAAGTAGGCAAAAATAAAATCAAGAGAGGACCTGTAACTAAAACTGCCAGTTCTCTAAAGGCAAATTTCCACAACCTACAGCTGTGTCTAAGTTTACATGCTGGCTCTCACCATGGCTCACACAGATCTCACAATTGTCTGGGCTGCAGGATGACTCAAATATGACAGTACTCCTACCTATCTCTGTATGCAGGCTTCCCCTCTGTGGCACCCACCTGAGCTGAACTTCAGTGTAAACGTGGTGTTCCCCGACAAAGAAACCAGAAAGCAGCCCTGATGTGACTTCTCCAGACACAGCCTGAGAAGAGTGAGTGACTCAAAAAGGTCTACGGAGCTGAGGTGCTCAGCTAGTCCAGGGGAAACCTGACACTTAAATCAAAAGGTGACAGTGCAGCTCAGTTTTGTATCCTGAAGATGGAGGAAAGTGTTAGAGAATCTGTATGAACGATCACTTAATGAAGAGTGCTAGGAATCAACAGAGAACTTAAAAGAAACCAGTCAAATTAAAACAACCCGAAATTTTCTGCCCTAAGTCATGCTAATTTACATTTTACATAGGAAATTAAGCCAAAGAGCATAAGGTTTTTTATTTATAGAAGTGAAAGGTAACATAAGAAATCAAGCTGTTATGCAGAAAAGATGGGCCACAGATTAAAAATTTTTGTGTATATATTTAAGTAATATATACATAATGGACAAATATATATTTATATATTATAATATGTTGCATATTTAATCTTCTTCTCACCTCTGACAGCTAATACTCTTAGTTTTCCCAACTAACATAATCTTTATTTGAACTTCCATAGATTATTTTACTTTGTATGCATGTAAGAGTGCTTTAAAAAATCAATGAGTTTTATTCATGAATTGATGTGAAAATAGAGGCCCCTCTTGCAGCCTACAACACAAATTCTGCATGTTTTAGTTTGAATGTGAAACATGAGAACTGTATTTTATACTCCATTCATATAGAAATCTGATACCAAGAAGTATCTTGGAATATTCAATAATATTTTATACAGGATTAAAACAAGCAGGACCAACTTTTTAGAAGCTATGAAGGTGCAGGAATTAAATTCTTAAAACAATATATGTATAAAACTTGAAAATGCATATCAATAAAGCTTTTCAACAGAAATTGGCTGAACATCTCTTAGAGCTTATATTATTGTCAGCTTTACAAGGTTCTTACTCCATTTTTATATGACATATGAAAGGAGAGAGAACAGAAAAAATCAATTGTGATGTTAATGAGTATAATTCTTAACTCATTAGTTTTACACCTACTTACTACTGGGATGAATTTGCTCCTCTGAGATTTAGTAAGTCAGCTTTTCTAAAATAATCTAAATTAGTTTCCATCTACCCACCTTTCAAAAGCTTCCATTTTTATTCACATTAAATGACACTTGCAAGGCTAAAATGAACCATTTTGACAATCCTTAAAAACAGAGATTGCACGTTCTTTTTGAAAAGGGCACCAAACAAATGTTACTACTTAATGAACATCTAATGCTTCAGGTTTTCTGGAAGGCTTTCATAAAAGATACCTTGATTCAGAGCGTGTTGCCACCAAGACCACACAAAAATAAATGATGGGTCAGACATCAAGGTTGAATTAATTATGTCCTGTAGCTGAAGGGAGAAACCAAACAGACTGAGAAGAGAAAAAGCATAGACAAGCAGTGGACAGGGCAACAATTATTTGTTGAAAATCGTCAAAATAGCTATTAGAGCTAGAAATACACACACAGACACATCTGAGTTTTCAATAATATAACTGCGATGACTTCCACTGGGGACACCAGCATAGTGGGAAATGGCTGATGGGAGTCTGCATATAGAGAAAAAAAGGACAAAATCTGCCATCCAGACTGAAAGTGTAAACCATCTGCATTCATTTGCAAGCTAACTAAAGGCTGCCCTCAGCAAAGTACATAGTTACACAGCTAAGGACCTTCCTCTGCTGGGAGGATTGGTCTCTGTGACACTACTCAACATCCTCAACTGGGATCCTGGTAAATGTGCTTGGCTTTTCCTGTATGGGTTAACCTGTTTCAGGATGACTGCTGGATCCTGTTGTACAGCACAAAACTTAAATGGATGGGCTGCTCTGCAAAGATAATTTTGGAATGAAAACTCATTGTTTTCTTTAAGAAATGCATTTGGCTTTGGATTTTATTTTCACTTCTGGTTGTACTCTTTTTAAACACTGACTTGCAAGAATTATTTTACCCGGGGAGTCTTCTGGACCTATGCTGCAGGACACTGAAACCATCGGTTCTGCCCCTTCTCCTCCCCCCTCTTTCTCCTAGAACTCTTTTCTGCTTTTTCTTTCTTCTTTAACTGTGAAGAACAAGAGAAGATCCTCATTAGCCTGCTTTGCTGCTCTGTAAAAAGAATTTTAAAGCTCCTAATATTACTTAATCACAGCTTTCAGTGCTCCTGCTGCCATAAAACATTATAACAATGGGTTGGCACTTCATCAATTGTAATTTGCTGATATTAGAGTTACAGTAGCGCCCAACATAATTGCCTTGCTCTACCACTGACTCATAAGGCTTCTTGATCTTGGTCAATCTTCTTCTTTAATCTGGGGGTTGCAGGCAGAAATTTTGCTCTAACAGTTCAGGTTTTTGAATTTCCAGTTGCTGCTCATCTGAGCAGGATGTGTCCCTCCAAATACTTGGCACACCATTGCCCTCAAATTTCACTCCCAGATACTTAAATCTATTAGGACACACTTTATTCTTCATTATTCTCAAGTTTACACATAGCAGCAGAACAAAACTTTCAAACAGATATAATAACGGCAGCTATTAAGAAGGAAGGAGCTAGCTTGAAGACAGTAAAATAAAAGAAATTTTGTCAGGGCTTTGAATTCCTTGCAGGTCCAAAACTCCTCTTAGCAAGAAAATGAATTCAAACTATACAGATAATTAACAAGATGTTTATTTCAGGGCAGAAGGCACATTGAGGATCAACTTAATTATGTTGTGGGGTTTTTTCTGTAGACAAATTAAAACATAAATTATCAGCCCAGATGACTTCTACTAAAGATGAAGGACAGCAGCAAAGAAAGAAGAAACAATAGCCCAAACTGTCCCTGACAGAACATACTGTTTGTGACTCATGCTGTAGAAGTAATCATTGTGAGCTGTGAGTATTTGTTCCTAATCCATGTGCAGCTTCTCTGAGGCTGGGACAGAGATGATACTACAGAGGCAGGAAAAAGCCTCTCTGCAGATATGCAAGCACCCTTGCTAAACACTTACATGTAGGGAATAAAGAATAAGATCCATGCCACATTACACTCATATGGCTGTACAGACAACTAAACATAATGCTGAGATAGAGACTTTATAAAACACTGCAGAGGCAAGGTATATTTTGATGTCTGCTGGTCTTTTGTGCCTCTTTCTGCCACCATGGTCTGGCTCTCAAAGCTGTCTTTCTGGGTTTCCTTTAGAGAAGTGGTGATCCCAGTGAGGAATTTGCTAACCACTCTTCTCACCATCCATTGCAAAAGCTTTGTAAGCACCTGCAAAAGCCTTTTGTGCAAGCACCTGTTTGAAGGGCATGGCAGCACATTGCCAGGACAAAGTGTTACCCCAGGGAGCCACAACAAGGATTATATCCACTGTTTGTAGCCCTGGCATGCTAAACCCTGAGATCCTCAAAGTGACCGGCTTGTTTTCTAATGCTCTGGCTTGCATAGCAAGGGTAAGAGCTCTTGTCTGGGCCGTGGGAGCAACTGGGGACATCAGAGCCTGCCAAGCTGGAATTCACTCTATCCAGAGTGCAGGGCTTAGGATGCCATGTGAAATCCCACACACTTCAGCCAATCAACTGACACAAATGGAAGGCTACTGTGAGAATTAAACTTTGCTTATTCTACACATTTTGCCAAGATTTTGAAAACCACTTAATGGACTTGGACAGATTCAGGGAGTGTTTTTAGATTCAAGTACTACTTGTTTAATGGATTTATTTTATAAATATCAGCACTGAGATTTCCAAAACTTCTCTGGGACTTGACCTGCTGATTCTTTTTAATTTTAATGCAAAGTACATCTGAAGCTGGCAACAGCAACATAATTGTATAACTTGAATACTTGCACATGCTCATCTCATATTCAGAAGGCAGCCTTCATCCACTATGTGGATGAAATAGGTGGCTGATATTGTAGTCTGGAGGATCACTCTTCCCTTGGTTTTACAATCCACTGCACAAATATTATGGCCATGGCACCCAAGTATCCAATTTAAACAGGCCTTTCAAGTCTCTAGATTTCAAATTTATACAGATAAAATACATGTGTGGGTTTACATATGAATATACACAGAAGTGCATACAATTGTACTTATTTTACCTACTCTGTGGGTGTGTCTGGTATAAATGTATATGCATATAGACATTCCTACATGTGTTCTTGGCCCCTAGTGCTGGCTACCTGGCTGGTTGCATCTCTTTAGAATCTGCAAGTATCACTGTTCTGACTCTTCACAGTGCCACCTTCTGCTCCTCCATGGCCACCCAGGATGTGCTAGGGCTTGGAGAACTTCAGCAAGACATTGCACATGTTCTCTACAGGCTGTTCTTCTGAGGTTATGAGCCCTTCACCCTTCAAGAGCAGTAATTATGGAGAACAGATACCTAGGAGTGGGAGAAGGATCAGGATGCTGAACAGTGCGTAGGCTAGAGCTGGGGAAAGGTGGTGAGGTGCACTGGTGGCTGACTGTGCAGAGGTCCCCAGTTCACTCCTTCTGCAGCAAAATTCAGGACAGTAACATCGCACTTTCCCGGGACAGGAAAAGGAAGGGGAAAAGAATGAAATCTGGGAGAAACTCACTTTCTCATTTAATCACAACAAACTAAACATGTCTTACACATTCAGAATAGAAGAAAACTATTCATTAACTTATGTGAGGCAGCTGGTTTCCCAATAACGGCTCCTACACATTCTGGTTTTAATATTATAGTTCTTGTCAACTGTGGGAATGCAATGTATATTAATTATGGTTTATTCCAAATTGGTCATTGTTGGAGTTAATAATTAGGTAGTCAGGCAATAATTAGCTCTATTTTGTCTCCAATCACTAACTAAGAAATCTGTAAGTAATTTCAGAGGCAGGCACCAGAGCCACACACAGCAAAGCAGGCTCTGCTGTGGGCACAAGAGATTCCTCACTACAGAGAGGCACCAGACAACGTCTGGAAGCAGAGTCAGGGTGATACTGCTCTGAGTATTGGGTGCAGAGTGCCAGTACCTCAGAAAAACACACATGCATGTGGTGCCCATCTGCTCTTTGCAGCCCTGATTCACTCATGAGAGAGGAAAGCTCCTGGAAGACACTGCCTGGCACCTGGACAACAGAGCTGCACCAGCAGGGCCACCACTGCTGGCTGCAGCTCTGGTCCCAAGAATCTGGCTGGAAGGGCACCACCAGCAGGAGGATGGGCAGCAGTGGGAAGAGGTGGAACCACAGGTCTGCACAGAGGAAGTGAAGTCTCAGCATTTACTCTGAAATAAGAATCCTGTGAAAATTACGATAGGAAAGAGCTCAGGATAAAGATGTGTCTGGCACACATGGAATGAGAGCCCTTGGGCACAGGGGTGAAGGTGCCTGAGCCCCTGCTGAGGCAGAGGACATCCACAGCACCCCTCTGAAGGTCTGTGCATTCAGACCACAGCTCAACTGCACTGCTGCTCTCCACCAGCCCAAAACTCACATCTCTCCTCAGATGTATGCAAGGTATCCTAACTGCAATCATCCTCCCCTATTTTACCTATGCACTATGGAGATTACACCAAAGGGGAAGCCTTTAGAAGGAGTTCGTGGAACATACTGTGCTGACCACTTTAAACTAAATTGGGAACACCCCCATAGTGCTTTAGCAGACAGCAACTAAAAAAATCCCTTTTCAATAATTCTGTTTTAGTTTGTCCTTCTCCTATAAGAATATTTGAGGTTATCCTGCTCTTGTAGGCACAAAACCCCCAAAAGATTTGAAGACCAACATCCACCACCACGTGTTATAAACTTACCTCAACATAGAGGATAGGGAAAATGCCAATCTTGTCACCCAGCATTCCTTCTGCCCAGTTGTCATCCACCCTCCTGATGACTGTCAAAATTTCATCCTAAAATCAGAGATACACAAAATACACAATCAGATATTTTCAGTAGAAAGATGCCGATTTTTAGTTACCCACATGATAGCTTAGAGAGCAAGTACACAGAGGTCATAAGCCAGGTAAAGTATTTCCTGAATCCTGGGCTAGCAGCATCCCTGGCCCATCATCTTATCTCAGGCATCCCACTCAAAGTGCACTGAAGCACCCTGCAGACAAGTGCAGCTCATGCTGGCAGCTCCAAGAGGCTGGGCACAGCAGGCGGGAATAGGTAACTCCTGGCTTCATTAGGGGGAGAGAAGAATGTCTGACCCAAGAGGTCACCTATAAATCATAGGTGAAAGCTCCTCAGCATGAAGTTGCCCCTGTGCATCCAAGGGTCTGTTGTGATGCTTGTGTGCTTGGGAACACAATTCAAAGGGAAACACCAGTACAGCACAGGTAGTCCTGGAAATACTTCCAAAAAGGAATAGTACAAGGTGCTCTGCGATAAGCCTACACTGATGACACGCTGAATGTCAGTTTTTCTTTAAAAAAATATTATAAGATAAAATTGCAAAGCAGATAAAAAACCAAAGATAACAGGGCAAAAAAACCCAAACTGCATTCAGCTGTTGGATCAACTTCAGTTTAGATACAAGTTCATTTCCTAAAACCAATGGCATTTTAATACTATATTTAATTTAGGGGACCTTGTAAGAATTTCTGCAAATTATGAACTCCTTTGTGATTATAAAACAAGAGATAAAGCAAATTTTCTAGTACAAACTAGATTAATATTGCTCAAATTTTCACTTGGTATAGTTCAAAGCCAGAATGTCATTAGGAAAGCCCAAGTGACTAGAACAAAATCCTGACTTTTCCCAGTTTAAACTACTCAGTTTGTCAATGGATTTCTGCTACTATTCCTGTCTTCTGGGGTCGTCATACTAAACCCAGGCTTAAACCAGCACTGCTTTCTACAACAGCTGTGGAAGGTGGCCCTCTCAACGGGGCTCTGCTCATATCCCCTATGAGAAAAGGAAGGAGTGGGCTGAGAGGAGCTGGGAAGTCAGCTTTGTTCCCTCATGGCATCCAATCTTCCTGTGCTCCTGTGCAGAAATTTACAAAAAAGAAGAAAATCTCTTCCTCCAGGAAGCTGAGACAGAGTTCCCTGCTGATCTCACTTTATTTCCAGTAGTCACTCTGTGAAAATAAGAGCTACATATGGTTTATCATGCCCCATGTAACAAGATACTGATGTCAAGTGGCCAGGCAAGGGCAGCTGTTTTTTTTGCAGATACTTCTCACATAGAAAAAAGCCCCACAAATTCCTGATCCAGGATGTTCGGACCACGGATTTGCATTGATAGAAAAAAGACCAGAACAGAGATGTGATGTGATGTACTTTGTAGTTTTTGAACATGTGCATTTTGAACACGTGCACTCTGAAATAGTTTAAATGTTTCCTTTGAATTATTCATCTGAATGATCCATTAGGGGAAAGCTCATAGAAACAGCTACAAACTGAGTCCTTCAGCTATTTATTACAGCTGGAAGGATGCAAAAAGAATTTGTGCATTTAATTTCCTGAAGAAACAGATAGCATTCCCTTCCAAAGCCCTGTCTGCACAGACTATTTTTGATCTGTTTAAAGAACTGACAGTAATGCATCTCTGCAAAGCTTCCACACGATCTTACAAAAGACCGATTAGCATAAATTTAAAATCTAGGTAAAGGGTGTAAATGAGGAAAAGAAATGACTGCATCACTTCAGGGACCTGCTATGAGTGTTCCTACTTTTTATATTTGCTCAGCTATTTCCCTAAAAGAGTTTTTTAAAAACACAAAATGTGATGTAGTCTACACTACATGCACTTATATAATCTTGTGTGTGTGTAAGTGCATACATGTGGGTATGTATAGAATCATAGATTGTTCAGGTTACAAAGGATCTCTAAGATCATTGAGTCCAACTGTTAACCCAGCACTGCATATAAATTTGCATCTATTTTCACACACAAGAAATTAAGAAAAAAAATCTTAAACTGTAAAACCCCAGAAGCTTTCAACCACATCTTGCTACAAGCATTGTGCAATCTCATCCCTGGAGCAGGCTGTACAGACACCTGTTAGGAAAGGTTTATCCTGTGTTGACTTTGCTCAAGGATGGGGTGGGGAATGGCTAACCTTTTAAGATCTCTTTCAACTTTACCTTCTGTGGATGTATGAAATCTGGAAGCATTTCCATATACTGAACTTCATTCAGCTCAGCCAAGTCTGGCTGGTGAATATGGTCATATATGAGAAATGTATCCTGAGATATGCTGACATTCAATATGAGTATCTTTGTGGGAGAGTAAAGTGCAATATCTCGAGAATTCCATTACATAATTAGTTTTAAGAAGGGTGTTGAAAATCTCTAGAATTAAAGCAAATCCCAAAAAATAATTTGAAATTTTTTTATTACTAGAAAGTTTCTTTGAATTGGCAGCTAATGATATCATTCTATACAGTGAACTGGTGAAAGCTTCAGCATGAACTATTTTAGAACCTTATATTAGTTGGATAGCCGTGCTACTTATAAATTCCTAGAAAGGTTCCCAAAAGGATCATGAATAGCAAAACGCCACAGATCTCTTGGCATACCATTTCAGCTTTCTGAACTTCACAATTTCACATTGACTAAATTGATTTCCAGGCAGCATAAAGGAATCCAAGCCTCAAATCTCATTTCAAAAGCCAATGGTATCCACTGTAGTTTGGACAAAGATATGTCGTGCTCTTTTCATGCCTGTTGCTAGAGCCTTTAATTATTTGCTCTCCCCTTCTTGCTCGAGTTTCTTTCTATTCATCAGGGCCGGATCAGCCTTGTGACAGGCATGTGGGACCTGCAGTTCCAGTTTATAATCATTATCAGAAAAGAAGTCAAAGATAAATCACTTAAAAAGCAATCTGATTGACAGAAATGAATCTTTTTGCTGAGAAAACAGCACAAAATTGTGTCCAATAACAGTCATGATTCACAGCCTGATTTTTATTCTAGTCATTAATGGCCATTAACGAAGCAATACAGAGCAGCTGTGCCTGCTATTCTGCAGAGATAACTACTCCATCTAGAGCACTGGGGAGATCTCAGCAGTGGCAGGATGGCACCACGTGGTGCTTGGTGAGTCCAGCCACAGTCTTTGCCAGCTGGCACGAGAATCCCTGCCACTAGCTATTGCTGGGATGGTCCCTCAGTGAACAGCAAATGCTGCTGGAACTAAATGCTAAGGGGCTGCTCCACAGCCAGGAACAAGTATTGGATGTGATGGTTCTAAGACTGGCACAGCTCTTGTTAGACACCACTGTGGGCTGGGAAGGAAAGTGTTGGAAAATGAGGGAAACAGTTGATGTTATTAAAAATGTGATGAGCAATGACACATGGCGAACAGTTGATGCTACCTTGACAGGTTTGAGACTCATCTAGCTGATGAGCTGCTCAGCCTTCTGATGGCCATGTGAAGATGCATGCAAAGGGTGTTCAAACACCAAAACAAACGTGTGGGCTGAAACTGGACTCAGTGTAAGGCTGGAGCAACTACACAGACAACCATGCAACTACTTCAGATTTGCACTGCTATACCTGAGAGCAGAATCCTCTTGCACATGGTTTGTACCAGTGTTTATAGACCAGAGGAGGATAGATTATTTTTTAAAATAGATTCAGCAGGATCCCATGTCCATACTGTGGTACCGCCTTAGGACAGATTAGAAAGCTGAGCCAATAAATATATCCCAAGAGCATGCAATTATGCTCTGTAGGCCACAGCATGACTGCAACCACACTAGGGAACATTAGGAGTAAAACTGCTGAAACTACTGGTGCTAAATTGGTGCAAAGGTGATATAAGGCTGGAACCAGTTGTTACAAAGAAAAAATAACAGCCTGGTTTGGCTAATCACTGCCAAACACTGAGGGAAAACATTAAGTAGGAAATTTGGGCTGTTCTATCATCTTAGAGACAGCAGAGAGGCAAGAACAGAGGTGAGACCCGATGCCTGTATGTATGGCTTCTCTGGAAAGAGGACTTGAGGGAGCAGTCCAAGTGGTGTGAAAGAACGATATGTGGAAGCTTTGATTTTTCCACTGGATACTCAAGACAGAATTTTCTTTGCCCCTCCTGATTTTATTCTTACACATAAAAATGATTACATTTATATCTTTGGCCTTTTATTTCAGGAGAGTTTTGTATTTACAGGAGATGAAAATAGGTAAATGGCAGAAGCACCCTGCAGCACTCCTCATGAAGATCTTGTAAAGTTGACTTCACTTCCTTGCAATATACCTCTGGAACAATGGAACATTTTCATTTTGAAAAATATAGCAAAACAAATTAGGAAGCGGAAACACCAAATATCCTTCCTTTGTTTTCTTTTACTGTACCAGTAGATATTCTGAGTGCATGGTAATAAGAGGGATGGGAAAAAGCAAAGCCCAGCAAAAGAACAACAAAAAAAAAAATTATACAGAAGATCTCTATATTTTACTTTCCTTCTTATAGCTTCTCTTTAGAGGAAAACTCTTCTTTATTATATGTTTATAAGTAAAATCCAATCACAAGTGTATGGTAGCCTTAAATGAATTGCAGTACACAAATAGGTTATATTAGTTTGCATAAATGTTATACCAATGTAACTCCTCCACCAGAGGAAGGAACAAATAGTGTAAATGAAACTGACACCTGATCCAGCATCTTCAGGGACAAACTGAGACATTCAAGTGATGTATATTGCTCAAAGTGACAAATCACATCTACAGCACTGCAGTGCTCAGGACTCTGTGCAGAGGAACTGACTGCATCAGCAGATGATCTATAATCTGGGCTAAACAGGAACCTTCATCAGCACAGGTGACAGCTAAAATTAGCATGGAGAAAACTGATGAAAACATGACGGTGAAGTCCCAAGATGAAAAATAGATTATTCACTGTCAGGGAGAACAATAGACAGGACATAAAAACTGTTACAAGGTGACAGTGTGTGTAGTGGAAGGAGCTAAAGAAGAAAATAGCAGTAGAAGAGAAACCAAAGCCCCTTGGGAAAAACACAGTCATTAGGGATAAAAGAATGCCAACAGCAACACAAGGGGTGAAAACAAGGAAAATGCAGAGACTGAGAGTAAAGCTATACGGCAGGAAGAAATGGTCCATGTGAGAATGACATTGGACAGCTGAGAAAATGAGAACTATCACTATACAAAGGTAGTTATTGTAAAGGAGGTTTTCTAATATATGGCACCAAATATATCAAAGTATCTAGGAAAGGAGCTGCTCTAACAAAAAAGACCACAGTTGCTTGGCATACCTATTAAATTTCTTAAGACTGAGCAAGCAAGGAATACTTGAAGCAGACAACGAAGACTGCATCTCAGAGAAGTCACCAGTGTACCTCTGGGCAGGCAGCGAGAAAAACAACGCACCAGAAAATATATATTTACTGATAAGGTCTCAGAGGTAATTTCTGGCAAACTTTCTGTTAGTGCATGGCTGTTACTCCTCACTAAGCAGCCCACTTTCTCGCAGAGATTCACAGCTCCAGGGAGGCTGGCTAGTTGCAGGGTTTGCAGTGTTTGCAATCAAACACTTCACTTGCTATGGAACAAAAGTGCTTACAAATCCTTTGTTAAATAAATATGAGAAAGTATACAGTCTAGGAAATTGCATTCTGCTGAGAAACACTGCATGAGTGAAAAAGATGTTACATTTGGTGAGAAAATTATATGCTGCAAATAATTCATTCAGATATAATAAGTAGCTTCAAAAGAGGAGGTCAGTAAAATCCTGGTGAAGGATATTTTTATCATCTATTTCATATTCATTTTCAACATAACTGTTATTATTTTATGTGATACTATAACAGCTGCAGACAGCTGAAATAAAACAGAAAATGACAATGAACAGGTTCTCCATGGCATTCACTGCCATAAATTAACAATAGGGGATATGATTTATTTTACTGTGGGTTTCTTGATATCCATGAAACCCATCTAAGGTCAACACAAATTGCTAGGGAGGGGAGTGGGAGGCAAAAAGCAGGTGGGAAGGTGGGGGTGAAAGGGAAAACGTGACATTTTAAATCCAAAGGAAATTACAATATCTCAGTTTTCTCTCATTCCAACGAGAATTTATTAAACATTTTGGTTTAAAAAACCACAAAGACTGCTTTCTAAATATCTGCTTTTTACTGTCTTTATATTCTTAAAATAGGAAATACTATTATGATGATAGTGTATTTCAACTGCTAATTGGTATATGGTATGATGCAATATACATTTCGAAGCTGAATGTAATTTTAAAACACTGGAACATCTGATTCAATAAGGAACATTAAAAGACACATTTCCACTAGATTTTTTTTTCTGAAATTTGAGTCATTCTTGGGGAACATTTCAATGCAGATGAAATGCATGCTTTTTAGAGAGAAAAATCCTTCTCAGAAAACGTATAGCCAGTTCTACTTATTGAGCCTCACTAGCCTTATACCAGCCTTGCTATTTGTGGCACAAGCTATCTCATGTAGCGCAGGGTAGGCCAGGGAGACCAGGAAAACCAGGAAAGTGACCCACCAGTCCCAGCACCCCTGTGCTGCTGGCTCAGCTGCCAGCACCACATGTGCCCCATTGCTCCCTACCAAAGCAGATTTCTGAACATTTTTAAAAAATCTGTGCCCCTACCTTGGTGAAGGTCAGGCAATCCTTGTCTTGATCTTTATCCTTTATTTCAAAGTCGTAAAGTGCCTTGCCCTGAGGTGGAGCTTGTGGGAGGGGCTTGATGCACTGGATGTAGCTGGCGGGGAAGAAGCCGTGGTTGCCATTGAGCTCCCCGTGGTACCAGTTCTCGTCCACCTTGCGCCGCAGGATGATGATGTCCCCCTTGTTGAACTTGAGGTCACCAGGCTCTTTTCCCTCATATGTGTAGAGGGCTTTGCCATAGGGAAGCTGAGAAACACTCTGGGGAAACAAAACAAACATTTTTAAGCAATCTCCAGCCAGCACCAATATTTTTTTGAGTCATTAATTGTCTAGAAGAAAACTGATCAGCCATGATCATTTACCAAATTACTCCAACAACTGCAGCAGACTGCCACATAATGCTGTACACTGAATCTCAGGAAAACAAGGATGCTTTCCTGAGAAAACTGAGAAAGTAGGTGTGTTACATCAGAGCAGGCACTGTCCATCTCATGCACTCAGCTGAAACCTGCAGTACCTCTTATACCGCCAAGCAGCATCACTTAATTTGCAAAATATCCTATGTAAGCAGAACTATATGTTTAAACAACTAAAGTTGGACAAGTCTAAAGGTAAAATATTAGCCATCTTGACCATCAGGGTTGCTTTAGTTTCTGAAGCTCAGAAGAGAGACAAAACAATACAAGCTTGATGAGTCACAGGGTTAAAAAAGCTGGCAAATTGTTAATTTTTCATTGCATTTGTTTGAGCAAGTCCAAACATTTTTGAGTTTGAAGTTTTTTGTTTAGCTTTTGATTCTATAACCAAATATTCTTATTTCTTTCAAAATCCCCAAGTCTCATGATACTCACTGAGGGCTACTGTAAACAGTTATAATATTCTTTGTTGCTTATGAATTAATGTCCTTGTGGAAAAGTGGAGTAGGCAGAATGCCTCAAATCTTTCTTTTAGAGCTAAAAAGAGCTCTGAAGCTTTCACTCTCATTAAAAGAATTTAACAAACTTACTAAAAAATCATGGCCCATGAGGAAAAAAAAAGCCTAAAAAAGTTCATTGTTTGGTATGGTAGAAGAGCACAACCTATTTGATGGAATTCTTCACACTTGAGTGTGAAGAATTCTTCTCAGAGCTAATTTTGTCCCAGTGAAAGATAGATTATCTCACCCAGGCTGTGATTGCATGGACAGCATTTTGGTGGAAGTATCGGTTTATGCAGCCCCTGTCCTCCCTGTCTACTTGCTCCTCTTCTTGCTGAGTCCCACAGAGCAGAGGATAACTGTGTTGGACACAGCTTCCTGCTGCTTTGGTCCTATAACAGTTCTTTAACCCACACTGCAGTATAAAAGGTGTATTGCTGTATTATCCCATACCATTTTCATTTTATTGAATTCGAACTAAGAGTCAGATTGCAAATATACAGCAGGACATAACACAAGGGATATCAGAGGAGTCATGTAAAGTCAACCTTCTGTAAGAGTCTTTTTTTTTCAGAGTTGTATTTACAAAAATGGCACAGTTTTCTTTGCATACACATGCCTTTGACTAGTCTGTTCCCTGCTGTGCATGCTTGTCAATGAGGTGTCCTGTAGGACAATGAAAAAGTAAAGCTATATTTAATAAAACACCCTGGTATTCCCCTAGGTGTTTCTTATGTCTGTACTTCTGGATGACATTCCTGTGTCTAAAATAACACTCAGATGCTTTCCCCAGGGGGAAGTTGGAGTGGCCCGACAGAAACACTGCATTTCCAGAAAATGAGATGCTGAGATGACTTGTCATGGTATTTGTTAAAGCCACAAGCAGAGGCATTTTCCAATTCCGATGGGTGCATTAAATGGACCTGCTCTGGTGGGGTGGGTTTTATGCTCTTACACCTGCATGTTTTGGCAGGAGGAGGAGAAGCACAGCCCTCTGCCTGCCGGCGCCTCCGCCCGCTTCTGGGCGCCAGATGGTCACTGCAGCAGGCAGACACCACACTGATCAAAGAGAACTTCCTTCAGTGCACCTTCACACACAGGCGTTAACTTACTCACTTTTAATAGGAAAGGCTTTAGTAGCTGTGCAGCTCTTGGAAAGCTGTGTGACAGATCTTTTTGCCTTCAGCCCACAGTGAAGGAGAAAGGCAAACAGGCACAACTCTTCAGAGCACTATTTGTGTTGTCTGGAGGGGGATTTAATTTCATTCAGATGTGTCCCCAGTTCTAACTTTTCCCATTAGCAATTTGCAGTTCCTCTGTTTGATCTGTATTCTTCTGGATTTTGCTGTATCTGAATGGAGCTACCCATTTAAATACCAATTATTTTGGAAGCTCCTTCAAACATAACTAAAAAAGCATAAAATCAACAGCCAGCTAACAAAGCATCAAACAATCTCTGCCAAACCAGTGGCAGCATCCTACTGATACTTTTCTCTCTGCCAGGATGGTTATTTCCCTTGAAAGCAAAGCTTTGCCCCCCTACACAGCATTTTAAAGATTAAGCATACACTACCATCAAACTCCTTAGGTAAGGCATAGATTGCATTACTCATTTGAAACTAGAAAAAAACCCCCACACTAAGCTGAAAGACTACAGAGCTTTGTAGTAATTTAGAAATAAAATAATCGCTACTTTAATTCATGCTGGGAAAAGACAATTTATCAAAGTAAGACTACTGCCAGGTGCACACTGCTGATCCAGAAACATGCCTGGCAAACACGCTCTGTATCACTCACCCTAGACAGGACCTTCCTAATCCCAAGATCTTTGTAGCAATTCAAGGTCAGATCCCTTTCTTTACTTTTTAGCCACTTTCTCTTCCCAAGCCTCATTTTACTGTGTAAAAAGGCAACAGCCCCCAGAAGAAAGTGGATTTTACTCCATCCAGTCTGCACACTTCATCAATGAAATTCTTATGCAGCACATGCTGGGCTTTTATTGATAATTAATTGATCTGGCTAGAAGATTATTCAAGTCCCTGTTTGTACCTTCACTTGATGCAAATGAAGACTTTTAATAAAAAAAAAAAACAAAAAACAACTGCCAGACCTAAATTTGAAATCTGGCATTGCTTTATTTGGAGACCTTAATGTGGGAATTTGCAGTTTAGGCACTTGTGTTCCTCTTCTCTTTCATGGGCTTATCTGTGGACCATGTCACCTAGGAACTGTCCTACGCAGAGAAGATCTGGGCAACTGACAGTGGGAAGGACTTCCAAAACAAACCATTGCAATTATCAGCTACAGCTTTTCTAATTCTGAATCACAGCTTTTTGACCAAAAACTCTGTAGAGGCACTTTTTAAGGTGAACATGTTATTTAGTGGAAAATATACTCTCCTACTGAAAAATTGAGACATTTCCTAGTCTTTCTGTAAGGCTCTATGTACCCATTTTGATTTGAGCATCCCACTTAAATCTTGAATTTACTGTGGCCCAGGTACCAGTGTCCTCTAATCTTTTCCAAATAAAGCTACTTTTTCTGTTCTAAAGCTTTAAGTGTCTGCTCAAATCAACTAAAGAGAGAAATTTAACATCACAATTACAAAAAAACCCAAAAAACCCCAAAATATCCCCAACCCAAACACCCAAGATAAACTCTTGAAGCTTCTTTGATTATATATTCTGGCCAAAAGATCTAGCTTTCAGTGAGCTTTTCATGGTCACATTATATTAACGGTTCCTAAGAAGCATATTTTTGCAAGTTTCCCTTTATTATTCCTATTTTTGGTTAATTCATAAGTGAGAAGCAGATAAGATTCAGAAAGTTCCTCTGAACTACATCTGAAAGGAGACAACATTAAGCATCTTTCAGAAATATAATAAAAACAATCTCTGCTGCTGTTCGCTAGTTGTAATGTGGTTCATAGAAATCTTCCTCTGATCCCGATTATCTTCCTCACTGACAATCTTTGTGCAGGAAATTCTGGTCTATCCATTCCCCTCTTCTTCACTTGACTTTCCCAACTCAAAGGAAAAGAGGTCGGCCAGGACTGATATCTGACTGATGTGCAAACTCCCCAAGCCCTGGTGGTGAGCATCTCCTTCCCATTTTATGTTCAAAACCTCGGCTCATGCCCTGTCCTATTTATCCTCAGGTCTTTATTCCATGCAACAGCATTTCAGCCAGAAATCATCACCTTCAGAATACCCAGGTGGTCCTTCCTACAAAACATTCTAATCTAAAACAGGATATAAACTATCATCTAAGAGATCAGACTAATGCAAAACAGAGACAGGCAAGGTTCAGGTGAGGCAAAGCACGTAGAGGTGTTCCTCCAGCAACTGCAGGAGGCTCACACCTTCCTCTTGCTCCCTGCTTCAGCAGAGCAAAACCTCCTTACCCTTCCTGTGCCCATTCCATGCATGAGCACTGCCACAGCAGCTGCTGCTGGACAACACTGAGCCACTGCACTACACCTGAGCCATGCACTTCTTCCCCTGCTCCACCACCTAAGTCCCTGCTCATCCATGGGGCCCCATCTTGGCATCTTCTGCCTCACGATGTCCAGGAGGGGAACTCCCTTTCCAAGCCTGGCGCCAGCAGCATCATGCTGCTCCTCTCCCCATGCCACCCAGCTTCACAATGGCCACTCCTGCATCCAGGGACCAATGTGGTGGCAGCCTGGCTGTCCTGTGATGAGCTCAGCAGAAACCACCACCCCACTGCCATCCTCCAAGTCAGCTCTTGACCTGTGCTTCACTGTGAGGAGCCTCTGTCCTCACCCCACTCCCCAGCTGCCATGAAATCTGGTCAGAAATAATGCAGGTGGCTGCAAAATTAAACAGCCTCAACATCTGACTGCATCAAGTAGCTGATTTGCCCTGCTGGTTTATTGTGATGCTAACTGGCATGTGTATTAAATTTCAAAACCCTGTGTGGGTGTGTATAGAAATAAAAAAATGTAAGAAAGGAAGAAAGGAAGGGATGAAGTCACAGTCAATGGCAACAGCCAGTTTCTTTTTCCTGCCACTAAATCCATGCTGGCACGATGCTGAATACTGCCAAAGGTTTCTTTTCTATTTCAGCAATCAATACTGACGTGAAAGCCTGAAGCGTTAATATGCTGAAAATCCCCCTTGCAGAAGACTCAATGATATGTTGGCAACTCAATCATTCTGCATTTGTGTTTCAGCAATGTCAAATGGCAGCAGTTAAGCAGAAACCTGCTGGCAAATTGACAAACAACAGCCATGAAGCAATTAACTGGCAAAGCTGGAGCATTCTTCATTATGTATCCTGAAGAACAAAAGGAATGGGAAAAAACCCAAACATGCTTGCTTCCAATAAGTTCTCCCAGTAGAAAGCTTACTAGAATGTGAGCTGCACAGATAGAGTAGGTCTTCAGTTTCAAAAGTTACAGAAAATAAACATTTTCCCAATGTGCTCAAAAGCAATGCAGGCTCCAACAGAGCCTGCCAACTTCTGCGTGCAGGACTTGATGGAGGAAAAAAAAAGGTCTAATGCTTGCCCAAAGTACCATGTGGGTGCCTATAAAACAAGAAACAAAAAATAAAATAAATAGGGCAAGGCATCCAGCTACTAAACCCAGACAGAAATGCTATGATCCAACCTTTCTCTCAGTCTAAATTTGTGTTTAGATCCTTGAAACCCAAGAAACCTCTTAAGACTCCAGCTACAACTCCTCTCTACAACAGCAAAGCAGAGAATTGTTTTTCTGCAGTGTGAAAGCCATGTTAATGCTGAAGGGTAATTTCTCTTGCCCAAGCTCTTGCCTTGTGCAGCTCAAGCTATGCAAAGAATGGAAACTTCAACCCCTCTTTTTCAAGGCCTTCCCTTGCACATGGGAATCCCCAAGAAGCAGGTGTGATGCTGCCTGCCCCATGGGACAGCAGTGTCACCTGACCCCTATGCCAAGAGGATGAAAGAATCAAAGAATTGGAGAAATGCAAAAGGTAGAGGAGTATTTAACCCCTCTTTCCCTTTGCTCCATGGGTCTTGATAATCTTCTGAGCTAGAGGTGAAGCAGGAGGGGATAAAGCCAAACAACCTCAGAACACACTGCTGGAACAGCCTGATAAAAACACTGCTAGGGACAATATTTTATTTTTTTTAAGCCTGTCACTTTAGCAAAACACACTGGCATGTTGCTTGTTGCAGTCCTTCAAAATTCTCCAACATCTATCTCCATATCCCCCACACTCCAAATATATTTCTGAAGAGTCTGTTGCTCTGCATGAATGTATATACATTTATCTCTTTCATCAAGCACTATCAAGTGTAAACATCCAAAGTAAATTAAAAGTCGATAAAGAAGAAAAGGAAAAAGTAATGAAAAGTAATTAAAAGCATGCACATCTCAGTGGTAAAATACAGTTAAATACAAGCTATTACTACAGAGCATGAATAATAATTAAAATACATACTGCTAATTTTTTGCTCCATTGCTCTGAAGCATCATACATTACTCTGAATTTCCCAGTCTACATAAGCAAAGATTCAGTGGTGACGGTTTGGACTGAATTCACATTTTCCAACTGGTAGGAAACTCCCCACAAACAAGCTGGGTAGCCCTTCAGCATATGGTTTTCTGACACCCATAAGAGCTCTGCAGAAATCCCAGCAGCTGTGCTGGAGAGGACAGGGGTTGTGTGATGGAGCATCCATCAGCAGGACTGCTGAGGGGGAGACGGGCTACACCCTATAACTACCCTGTTACTGGGATCTTGGCATCCAAAACCCCCATTCAAATCAGCTGAGAGCAATTTAAATCATGAGCCTGCTCAGATCCCTTTAGGACAGAAAAGTGGAAGGCAGTCTGGCACAACAAACAACTCCATTGTGGTGGCAATGACAGCCATGTCTGCCCGACTTGGCAGGGGCAGCAGGGACTGTGCCCTGTCCGCTTGCTCCTTGCCACCCTGCCCACTGCACTTGCTCTCAGATTAACACCTTTCCAGAGCAACACCTTCCATCTAAATTAAAACACGTCTCTAGTCAGCCCTAGGAAGCAGGAGAGAGCACTTTTACATGCAGTGAGCTGAAGAAACAAGGGGTCGAGGAAAACTTGCCAGTGCAGTTACAACAAAAAATCTATACTACCACCAGATCTGTGACCTGTAGAGTCTTTAGTGGCTTTTGTCCTCAAGAGGAACTTTCAGGGTGACAGATCATAAATCATCATCATATCTCACAGCAAAAACTCTCAAAAGTGCTTTGTCTTCTGTGCAAGATGGTTTGTCTTACGTGCAGTGATTCAGAAGTACAGGTCACCTGTCCAACATATCTCAACAGTGACACCGCAGCATTTGCATTCACAGAAAGCTAATTACAGAAAAATTAATCAAAGAGAATCTAAATTTGCACAAAGAAGCAAAGACAAAACCTGGTTATATACTATTAGTTAGCTCTGCATCTCGCATCAGTAAAAACCTGAAAAATCACACTTTGCACATACAACCTTTCTGAAATCAACTTTAAGAATAAAAGTACTTAAGATGACAATAGAAACAGCACAATGGAGAATGAAACTGAATGGCATAGTTTATATGCCCTGGAAAGTGGCATGTTTATTGATAGTACCATATAGGTATTAATTAATCACAATAAAAATGAAACTTCTTTACTAAAGCTTTACTTGACTAAAGCTTTATTTGACTAAATGGTTAACCAATATTTAGGCCCTGACCCTTCTGATGGTGCTGCAGATGGACTGCAGTCCTTGTGACACCTGAAGACACGTGCAGACAACATATGTGAGGTGTGCATGGCTCCCACCTGGCATAGAAGGTAAATGCTTTTCCAAAACTAAAAGGTCTTGGGAATGTCTCTACACATTTGCAAGAGGTAGCCTTATACATGGAGACGAAGCAGATTAGGAGCCTATCTACCATTTCCAGAAATTACGTCTGCAATTAGCATGAAGATACCAGGGGAATTGCTCAACAGATGGAGCACGAAGGCAGGCAGGTACAGCATCATTCTAGCACATCGACATTGCTCTCCAATGAACAGGGAACAACAGTGCTCACCACCCAGAACAGCACAGGATGGTGCTCATCCTCTTCAGCAATGGGGCGATGGAGCACTGATCTTCCAAGAGAACAGTGTCTGCCAAAGTTATTTTGTAGTTTATCTGGCAAATAGACACAACTTGCATTTCACCTTACAAGGTCCATATTTGTATACAGCAAGAATAAAGAATGTTTCAAAGTTTCTCTTAGCAAGTGCAGTTGATGGATGCAGCACAACTACACTGCTTGTCACATAGGTCTATCTGGAATTCTCTGCTTTACCAATATCAAAGCTGAGGTAGCTTTACAGTCCAATACCATTTCTCTTAGAAACATTCACAACTTGAATGCAAGAGTGCATCTGTTCTCATAATCACAGCTAATAACTTCATGTCCTCTGCACATCTCACGTTGCTTCAGACCCTCACTCACTATCTGTCTATATTTACACATTCAAAGATCTCTCTTTCTTAGTAATCTATTGTTTAAGTGAAGTATTTTCCAACTACATGCTCTCCTATTAAACAACACATGATATTTAGGGTCAGGTTGGATTTCCAGCAGTGAATTCACAACTATGGCTGCCCAGAGAACTAGTGGGTAACATCAGTCAGCTGTTTTAACCCTGTCAGCACAAAGTCCCTCCCGTTCTGTAAATCCCAAATGCTTCCAAACTCTCTGCTCTTTAATAAGTGGTACCATGAACACACTGCTGGAATTGCAGGTCAGTTTCTGGTTTCAGTTGAACCACTTTAATTCCATTGATCTTGATGAAGTAGTATGGATGTATAGAAAATTCCTACCTGGTATAACGATTTATCTTTCAAGTAATCTTCTCTGAAACAAAGTTGAATGAATGTTTGGCTGCCTCTACTGAGGAAAATATTTAATGATGTCTTGTGGCCACAGCCTTTACAAAAGCTAGGGATGTTCTAAGAATCTGTCCTTCACCTTTCAGGCAGAAAATATTCACTGGATCCTAAGGACCAAATTTGACCCTTATAATCCTGTGCAGGGATCTCAGTGAAAGGATTGGCTGCTGTGCCAATCACAACAGACACTTCAGAGTAGAAGCTGGTCTACAAAACATCCCAACCAATAGCTGACACTTCTAAGCCAAGTATGCAGTGTGGCTTCCTGAGAAACTATCAGACAAAATATGCCTCAGCTGACTGCCTCAGAAGGGCAAGAGCCAGCAAACATTTCCTGAGCTTCAAGTGCTGGTCGTGGGTTAACACAGAAAAAAACACAAATAGCAGAAAAAACCATTTTCCAGTGCAACTTTACTAAGCAAACTGACAGCCATGTGCTATTTGAGCAGTTCAAAGAGGAAAGACAGCACAGTTGGCTACATTTAGCCTGTCAGAGCCACCAATAGAGATAAATCAAATAGGAGCTCCCTTGAAGCTTCAGAGAAACACAAAAAACCCTCCTTATATTCAAGGCACTACAACATTATATATTTAAAGTTGCCTTGTGTTCTCAATTCAAAATGTCTTAAAACCTTTAAATAAACATGAAATCTCTCATTGATTACTCCCTAGATGACACCACTTTGGTCAGAACCATGACCCAGTTTTCCCAGCCACCTGACAGAAACAGTCCTTGCTCGCTTTTTAATAAAATATATGAGTTAAAAGTCAGTTCCCTGTGCAATTTTGAGAGCCTTAAGTTTTTTTCAGGTTTCTTTACTTCCCCAATGGCAGCATTTACAGCTCTGGAATTTTCCACAATTCCTTATGCTGTAGGTCACAGCAAGAAAAAAAAAAGAACACTTTGGGGAAAATACGAGAAGTATTGCATAAAAGCCCATAACATGAATCTCTGCTGTAACTGCTTCATTTGATCTTTCCTGGTGGAAGCTGACAAAGCACAGGATAGCTTACATTTTCCAACAGTGTCTTTCTAACTCTGCTATGCAGCCCAATACCTCCGGTTTACTTTCCAGCCTTTCCACATCTTTCTTTTTGTCTCCTTGCCTTGTGACTGAAGTGTTTCCTAAGCAGAAACCCTCTCCCACTTCCACCTCAGAAAGAACTTTATGGTCCAGTCCTGCTACAATTCATCAGAGCTGGGTTTCCTCCTGACAGAGATCAGGCAGGTCACAGCTCAGAGATCCCACTCCCAGATCCTGCTTTTTTGGGACTTTTCTGTGGCAATTTTTTCACTCTCAGCTGGACCACAGGGAGGGCAGAGGGTAAGGAAGGGCCTGGAGATGAAGCTGCCCCAAAAATTGAGTGGGCAGCTGTATTTACCATCTGGCAGAGCTCCCAGAGCTCAACAGAGGGAGCCCCACTCCGGTGAATCTTGCTGGGATCGCTATTAGTAGAGAACACTTCATTTTTTTAATTTTTTTTTTTTTTAACATGAATTCATACCAGGAAAATCTTTCTCCTCTCTTTCTCCCTCCCTTCACACAAACGTTAACTTAAAGGTTACCCAAAATCTTCTTCCATCATTTTAATCACTGAGAATCAAGAAAATTGGAGCCTGAAACAACACAAGCCACTTTGGCAGCCTCAGGTCGCAGGCTTCAGCACCCAAAGAAAACAATCTAGAAAAATTTAAAAATGAAGAATTTTTTAAAATTAGTCTTTCCGAGGTGACACAGGTGGGGATAATTCCTCCATACTGACACCTGCACTTACTGAGGAGCTGAGTCTCTGAACCTGTCAGAGAACTGAAAAGCCTGAAGGGTGAAAGAGGGATGTTTTTTACAGGGGATTGAGCCAGGGTTTCCAAGCAGTATGGGAGAGGCACTATAAGACAAAAGATCATGAAGACCCTCTGATATGGGAATGGGACGAACAAATGCCCACCCAAAGAAACTGCCTGCGGTGTCAGGGTGGCCTGTAAACTGCAATGGATAAATAGGTGAAGGATGAGAAGCCAGCCTTGATTTTATTTCTGATGAGGGGGAGGATCTGAAATTCCTATTTAACCTCCAAACTTCTGCAAAAAATCACATTTGATTTACTGATGCAGCTTTTACTTTGTGATAGCTTTGTGATAAATAAATGTGGTGCCTAGGAAGCACCTCTTTCTGTTGTATCTTTTTCACTACATGTGACCACAGAGCAGATTCCTGCATTGTAAAACTGAAAATATATCCTCTGCTTTCCACTTGTCCAAAGTTTTCATAAGACAGCTTTAAAAAATGTACTTTAAGAGAACTTTCTGAGATGGTATTCACGGTTTCATAAATACTGTATTACCTGAACTGTGCCTTTCCTGAATTGACAGGGTGTTTGATAAATGCACTGTGGACTGCATACACAGTGGAGCTAAAGAACATGTTTCCTTGGTAGCTCAGTTGTAAACTTCAATAGGTGGATAAATTCCCATGTCACTAGAGAATATTTACAACTGAACCTTATTTATCAGCAGCGTGCCCTTCCCAACAGCCCACACAAATCCTGTTATACAAAAATGGCTATGGCTCTTCACTCATAGTTACATGAAAATCACAGAGGTTTCTTTTGCACCAGGACAGGTTTTATAGCCAGTGAGAAGAAACTGCATTAGGAGATGCTAATGTTGAAATATTCTTAGCTCAAAATGTCAGTGTGAGAAGAGTTAGCTCATCCACATCTGCACTGTGTGAGCAACGTCTTTGTCCCTTTGCTGTTGGAGACCTTCTCAAGTGAGAGCCCACTGGGAGTGTCCATCCTCACACTGTCTGAAGAAACCTACATGATGACCCACTTGCCAGGAATTTAGAGAGATTATTTCCCCTATGCTATGATTAGCAATACGAAAATATCTGCTATCCAGTAAAAATTAAAAACTAGTGCTTTTTAAATCACAGTATTTCAGCCCTGTTTATCAGAAGTATCCCTGTGGTTGTTATTCTCCCTCAAAGAGGACCTTATTTTTCAGAATCCCTGCCCACTCCTGGGTGGGACTGCAGGCTCCCTGACATCCCACACCCTGCCTCCACTTCGTTCTCCTATCCAGATCCCGTGCCCTGAAATGATTAATTAGCTGCAATTTACTGACACACGCTTTCTTCATGCAGATGATTAGGAATTGCTTTCAGGCCTCAGTCCTGCTGACAGGACAGGCTGGCACCTCCTGCATGTCAGCCTGCTGACTGCCAGGAGGGCTTTAATCAGCTCTGACTTTGACGTGTGCTGCCACTCTGGACAGGGGTGCCCCACCATGCTGAAGAGGTCAAAGAGCATCCTGCACTCCAGTGCCGCCAGTTCTCATCTCCTCTGGGCTGGAAAAGGCTCTTCCACTGCTCTGCTGGGCTCCCATTAGGAACAGCTCAGCTTCTCCCCTGCATGGAGCAAACCTCTGTGCAGTTTGATGTTTGGAAGCAATAGTAGTTGGAGCAGACAAGGAAAACATCAAGGAAGATACAAGGCTTCGTAATGCAAATCATGCTTTTATATCATTCTCCAAATCCCCTTTGGGGAGAGGAAAGTTGATTATCTACAGAATATGGGTCAAATTTATGCCTTAAGGATCTTTCAATGCTGTGCCTGCTTGCTGACATAGTATG
This sequence comes from Toxostoma redivivum, assembly GCA_013397375.1. Lineage (NCBI taxonomy): Eukaryota > Metazoa > Chordata > Aves > Passeriformes > Mimidae > Toxostoma > Toxostoma redivivum. The sequence goes on from VXBI01007170.1 coordinate 270,003, forward strand.
GGGCTCCTCGCTGCCCTTTCAGGTTAATGCTCTCAAAGTGCTGTCCCTGGGCATCATCATCATCAATTTCATAATATTACTAAAAAAATTAATTTCCTGCACCCACTCCCAGGAGTTTCTCTCATGCTGAACTTAATTGATGCTTCCTCCTGCACTCTGAGGAATGATTAAAATGAATGCTGCACATGTTAGGAAGCACCTTGGATTTCAAACTCTGCATGATTTCTAATTAAAGAGACACACACAGGATGCTTGTGCTACATTTCACTCCTCTCTAAGGCTATTATTATTACATACATTTCAGCAGTAGTCAAAAGAGTCTCCTCTACCTCACATAATAGGATCCTTATTTAGACTGGATAATCACCAGGCGTTGATCTGGGTGAAAAATGTCTCTAGGAAAGGGAAAAGAAAAGGCTTGTGCTGTAACCAGCCCTCTGACAGAGAGATTGATATTAATGACAGAAGCGTTTGAATTTCTGGCTAATCTGGAGTATATAGCATCCAGTGTTAAGCACTGGCACTGTACAATGAAGTACAATAAGTAAAAAAGAAAAACCAACTAGAAAACCCCCCTCATAATCAAGGATGCCTGATGCTCAGAGATTTTGGAGGAAAAGGCACAGATAGGTGAGTGTCAGCACTACTCCCACACTTCCCTACCCACCATCGCCCTCCCAGTTTTCTGGTCTCTCTGTGTCTTGGTGATAAATACTTGATTCCTGGACAAAACTGCTTGACTTCAGGTACAATTTCTGAGATGTTGGTCACTTTTACCTCCTTCAGGAAATCTCAGGACCCAAGTGGCCAGAGGGGAAACAACCAGCACTGAAATCTTGCCCCAGTTAGCTGGACATCTGCATCATCAGCACCTGCATTTGACATCAACAGAGCTGCACAACAAAGCTAATACCCCTGCTTTTCTGTGAGAAAATATGGGGCTGTAAACCTCAGAGGAGAAATATTTCACATAGATGTGTTATTAATACAAAGCCAGCTCATAAACCCTATCTTGCCAAGCTGTGCAGTCATTTTGAAAACTGCAGCTACACCTTCGCTAGATGCAATGACCTTACTGTTTTCCAAGGCTAGTTTCTGACTTTGCTTACATGAATGTAAATACATCAAGTGCTCTCCCACTACTCATAATGACAGCATTCCTGATTGTCACTGTTGTGGCAGCACACTCAAGTTCTGTGGCAAATGACAACAGGGGAAATGCTATGATAGCAATCCTATACTGCATTGCGTGCATCTTTTACCACCAAGTAATACTTAAAATATGGGATCCATTTGCTTTTCCAATGTCTTGTGAAATGCTACAGGTCATAAATAATTCAAACCAATAATAACAGGATGTCTGGGCACTTATTTTCTAGGTTTAAGAAGGTAACTGTCTAACTTGGTGAAATAAACTGTGCTTACTGAAATAGTTTTCTCTGCTGATAAGGAAATTATTTTCAATTAAACACAGTGCATATTAGCAATAGAAAAAGACTTAACAAACTTAAAAGCAAAGCAAAATAGTGCTGGTGTATACGTTGTTATTACTTATTCATCTCTGTATGGTTTCAAATCCCTTCAGAATAGAATTGAACCTCTGTGCCTCTACCTTGGGTTAATGCTACAATCACGGGGATATTGTATAGAATAGGCTTCTTCTCTGTCCATGTTACAAAACTGAAAAGTATTTTGATTTTCAAAGACAGATTTTAGATCCAACTTCAGGAAAGGATAAGGGTACATCTTGCAAAAGGAAGAAGAGACCTTGGCCCCTGAGAGGGACAGAAGTAAGACATACAATCCTCAACACTCCCCTAGCAGCTAAATCAGCACATTTGCTTTACCTCTCTCCTCCTTCAGCTAGCACCTCAGGCTCCCAGCCTGTGCTAACTCTTCTCACTAGGATTAGGTCCCTATTTCAGGACAGTGATTCTAGTATGGAAGTGAGACATCTGCAAAACACAGGTGAAGTATGGAGTTCAGTGTTGCTTGGAAAAAATAAAATGATACTCTGAAAATGAAATACATTTTGTATTTCCATGACATCAAAACTAATTCAGCTTTGCTTCTCGGCTCATTATGCTTAATTATTCTACCATACTGCCTTCAAAAAGCTATTCATAGTTATGTGTGTCATGTGATCTCAGCACATCTGAAGACCAAGGGTCTGCAAGTGCATTTTGTGAAATAGCAGTGAGTGCTCTGTGGTCGTCTCTCTCTGAGCAGCTGGAGAAAGCTGCAACTCCCTTGACTCTCAGCAGTGGGACCTAGAAGAAAGACTTTGAGAAAGAAGATATGTGAGCCCATCTTCAGGCAAATCTTTGCTGGGTAATGTGTTTGTGGGTTTAGCTCCCTGAGCTGCCTCCCTGGGCTGTGAGATGAGGACAATGTGCTGCACAAGGAACGCAATGGGACTCCACATCTAATGGGAGGGCTCAGAAGGGAACCAGAATCTCCTTTTAGAGCAGCAGTCCCCAAATGGGCTCCACAGACTCATTGCTGCCATAAACACACAGTTTCAGTATGATAGTAAGTGATAGCTCCAAGTCTGAGAAAGCACACTGGATCTACCACTTGAGCAGATGGAAATTACTGTGTGGAATTTCAAAAGATGGGAATTTAATTTCCATATCATGCCAGTGCTTTCTTTTCACCACCTTGTCCCCCTGCCTGCCAGAATCTCAACTAAGGAATTGTCCATATCCTCTTTTAAATGTTTCTATGGATTTAGAACTTGAAAGATTATATCTGTGCTCAGAAATTATGCATAAGTCCATTACAGCACAACAGTACTCAGCTGTAATTGCCTAACAGTGCAGGCTGGAACAAAGTAAGTATGAGCAAATCCAGAGTCTGAGCAAGTAAGAGAAAAGTCAAGAAATAATGGACAGAGACCCCTTTGAGGCTGCTGTACTTTCACATGGCCTCTGAGTCTAGTCCTCTGCAATCAGCAAGAAATGTTGCAATAATTTATTTCTCAGGTTCTCAGCAATTTTTTTCTACATGCTGCACTTCACCACAGGCACCAAAGCACCTTCAAATCCCTCTCATGAACTTAACACCAAGCAGGAATGACGATAACCTGCAACTTTCAGATGGTAAATGAAGACAGCAGGAGATAGCAGGAACAATGTCGATGTCCTGCTCCTGATAAAGGGAGCTCAGCAAATTTTGCTGAGAGGGCTGGCTCACCACAGGATAATAAGTACCAAGAAGATTTGAAAAACCTATCACCAATGTACCTTGTAAGCTGAGTGGAAGAGAAAGCTTCTTTCTGTTCACAGATAAGAATGATGCAGGCCTGAGCAGACACTTGGTATGTCTCTGTGCCCCAGTGCACTCTGACCTGTGTCCTGGCTCTGGATATGGCCAACACCCAAATCCTTGCAAGAATGCCAACCCCAATTAAGCTTTTTCATGCAACCTGCAAAAGTTCTGCAGCATGAGATGAAGGCAATGTAAGCATGATGCAGTGTGACAGTACCTTTAAAAGCCCTTTAGGCATATCTGTGTAGCAAATACCTAGTGATTCATACTTCTAGAGCACTAAACATGCCATTGCTCCTGCAAGAACCTGATAACTGAAAAAATCCCCAGACATATAGAAGGACTGTTCAGCCAGTGAGATCCTGTAGCTACTAGATCAATGTCTTCTCACACAGGTAGGAAGTGAAAAATTATGTGTTCAGTAGTTCAAAGACACAAATTTCTCCATAGAACAAAAAGGGGGAAAAATCAAACCCAGTTCCAAAACATTGTACTGAGAAGCTCTCATCCCCCCAATTTGGTGTCTATTATAACAATTGTTGGCTATTTCAAAACAAAAAAAAATGCACAAAACTTTTAAAACTTGCTGTCCCACAGGGTTATTTCACTAGAAGTTGAAATGTGCTGATGGCAGTGGAAACATCCTGTTAACTGACCTCGAGAAAATAATTCATCTGCACTAACGATGTCCAGCAGAAATGACAGAAAGGGAGACCATGCCCATTTTACCTTTGTGTAGATACTGCATGAAATGACAAGAGTCTAAGATTTTCCGTTCCATGTTTGCCAGTATTGACCTTGCTCAGGCAAATTATCAGTCTGCATATCCTCTGAACTTCCATCATTATAAGTGCACACACACTCTCAATGTCTGATGTGCATACATTATCTACATGAATTAAACCAATTTGCATTTGTACGCTGAGCAGCTGGTCTCAAATTTACTCCAGAATAATTTTTTTTTTATTTTAAAGTCCAAAAACCATATATGCAGCTGGGATTGCTTATGAGTGAAAAAATGTGGTATCTTTATAGCCAACAGCATATGTATTCAGTATGTAGATCTACAAATATTGGATTCACTGCCAAAAATCATTGTTAAGCAAACTGGCTGACTCGCTGCATTTTCCTGATGAACCAGAAGGAAGTTGTTGTAAAGGAGTAGAGTACTTGCAAAAATTCCAGATCATGGGTTTACAGTGTGCACAATGCAGTGTGATCCAGCTAGTCCCAGATGAGTGGGTATGTCCCTGCAGCAGAGTACATTTCTGACTGGGATATGAGCATGGAACCTGGGGAAGTGTCAGTAACACTGATGAGCCCTGACAGTGTGCCCCCACTGCTGCAAACTAACCTGCAAGGTCTGGAGCCTCTACACATAGCTGAGGTGAGTGTTGGAGACCCACCTAACAGCATCCACAAGTGACCTTGGATGAAGATCTTGTTTTCAAAGGGATTTAGTGGCCTTTTGAGGTGCAGAAGATGACACAACAACCTCCTCCTTTGCAACACTTAACCAGGACAGCTATTGCTTCGTTTGCAAAAATAAAAGTAAATAATTAAGAAAAAAAATCAGTCTTCATTTATGTCTCTCTTCAGAACATTAACAAACGTTAAATTCCCCCCTACTTATTTCAGATAATGGAATCTACATAATGAGAATAATTTTTAATAGGCTTACTCTGTGCTCCTACCATGGGCATATTTTTACCCACTGTGTGGAGCTGACTTTGCACATATTCACTCTGCTATTTTAGCAGTAGGAGACTAGGTTAACACACCAGTCATTCACTCCTGGAGATCTGGATTCAGTTCCTGGCCTACATGACAAGTGATAATGAGTTTGGTTATTGAATCTCCAGGGGATATTTGTTCGCATTACTAAGCAACCGCATAATTTGGCAAGATGCGTTAAGTATGTGCTAAGGATAAGACCAGGGCCAATTGCTCAAATGACTGACACAATGCAGCCTCCCGCACATCACTGCACCAAGCCCCTCCTTTGTGCAGTTCTGCTGGAGGTCAGGAGAACCGTGCAGGTTTCTCATCCGGTCCATTTTACTGTCTGTACCGACACAGCACAGTGCACAGCCGTGCAGGTGCGATCTGAACCTGCAGATGCACTAAGAAATACAACCTATCAAACTGTTATCAAACTCAGTACATAATTCAAGGTTACTTTAATCAGTTTTGCATACTTTTTCAGCACTTGCTGCACGCAAGAAATAATAAAATACAATTAGAGCTGGGGGAAAAAAGGGATGTAAAATAAAATTACATAGTAGTAATTTTTGTTTACCTATTGACATGGAACTCTGCAGGATTGGCATTGCTAGGGCTTTCTCTGCAAACACAATGCTTACAAAGTTCACTTGAACAAAATGAGAATTGAAACTTGTATGTTCACAAAACTCCATTAAAAAAGTATGTTGCCCATTGCAAGTACCAGTAACATTGCTACATTGCACTGGCTAAGAATTTGAGGCTTGAATTTCTTTGCAACAGGTAGATTTGGCAAAAATAATCACTTATCCTAAGGCTACTTCCAGTCAATCTTCTGTTGACCCTAATCTAGCTGACTGTGCCTCAGATTCAACAGGAGACACAGGCAAGATTTTACAGATGTCCTCTAGACTGGTGGCACAACCACCTGGAGAGCAGGTTGGGTCTTTCATGGATAATACCTGTGGGTGGGTATATAATGGCTATGATATTTTTAACAAGTCTGGCAATCTCCTTTCCCTGGGCCTCTGTCTAACAGATCTGTGAGCTCTGAACACAGTGTCCGTCCCAGGATCTGGGAAGAGAAAAGCAGACTTTGCCTTGTTTCTGCATTAGAATAGCACATGTGCTATGTACACAGATCCCAAGCAGGCAGGATTGTCTGTGTGCTCCTGCACCTATGGATCTTGGAAACTTTGGGGCCAAATACTGAAGTGCATCAGGAGATTTAGATACTTAAGGACGAAAGGTCTTCCTCATCATTTTCTGGGCTGTGGTGTCTACATCATTTGGGTAAGGAATAGAAAGCATTCTGGATCCGTTCCTCGACATACTCCAGTAGAAATAAACCTGATTCATGGGCCGTAGCCATCTGCTACAGATTAAGGTTCAAAAGGGGTTAACACTTCCAGGGAATAGGAAATCCAGATGTCACATCATCAACCAGTTGTATGACAAAAGTCAGAATTCATTGATAGCTTTTGCAGGAATTAAGGTTTAGCACCTGGCAGGTTTAAACCTGCAGAAGAGAAGAAAAAAAAAAAAACACAAAAGGAATAACTCTGCTGCCATTCCAACAGGAACAACTCATCGTGAGGGTGACTGGTAGCTGAGTAAATCTGGAACGGCTGCAAACCAGGAAATTACTTGTCAGCCAATTCCAAGTCTTTTTTTGGCACACAAGCCTCGAGTGGGGGGGGGTGGGCATAGTGGCAGGAACGAGGCATTTCTTTGTGATCATTTGGGAATTTTATGAATATTTTCACTTGCTATGAATCACAGAAAACCAGAAAATTCTCCCTGTCACAACCAAGAAAGCTTATGAATAAAACTTCATTGAAGAGAAGCTATGGCAGAGCGTGATATTAGTCCTAAACAAATGCCAGTCAGCTTATGTTCACCATGCCCTGGGACACACAGCCAACAGTTAAAGAGCTCCCATTTACATTGGAAGTAATGTAATGGCACTGTTCCAGCTTTCAGGGAAGGTCTGGACAGTGAGAACATCTGAGCTATCACGGAAGGTGGATGTAAGAGTGATGTTTCATCTCATGCTGGTGAGAACATGGGGCTCCCCCTACGCCTCCCCCACCTCCTAGCAGTGCCTCTGAAACTTGGGCAGCCACCACACGAGCAGGAACCTCATGTACAGCACTGTGGGAAAGATGGTTACAGCCCACCTGATTTGCCAGCCCACCCAAGAAGACATTGAGTCGTGTCAGAAATGACAGATAAAACATTTGCTTTGATTTAGAGTGCCTGCCTTCTATTTAGGGGATGCCAGAGACTCCTAAAGTGTGAGCGAGCAGCAAAGAGAGGATGGCATCTAATCTAGTGCTTGAATTTATTTTATATTTATTTTTCTCTCTTCTCTCAAAACACTCCACCTTCCCCAGATTTCCTCTAAATCAAGTTCTGCACCAGTCTGATGCAGTTCTTCATAGTTGTATAAACCTGTCTGCTCAAATGTTCCACCTGCAGAAAAGCTGTGCCAGCTTTAACTTCATCAAACCAGCCATAAATCCCACATGTGCCAGAAAGTGCTGCTGAAATGCCAAAGCAAGGCACATTTTCCAGGTCTCCTGCTGGGAAAATGAAATGCCTTTATCTCCAAATGAAGAATTGTAAAAGTCAAGGAAAACTACAATTGCTTTTTGCTAATTGGAAGACCATTAATATAAACACTTTTCTCATGCATGGAGCTGTCCTCCCTCCTGCCAGATTTTAAGGATAGTGTCTTAATTTGTTAGAACATTAAGGTGCATTCATCTCCTGCTAAAAAGCCCAAAATGATAATGATGGGAGAAATGTGAATATTCATCTGAGATGGGGGGTCTGTGAGGGCACCTTGGCCAGTATTTTCTCCTGGGCACTGTGAGTGAGGCGGCACAGAAAACATCCTTCAGCCATGCCAGAGCCTCAGCAAGTGTCCCCAGAATAAGCATGTTGGTCACCACAGACACTTGACCAAGAACAGAGCTGGCAAGTGTCCCCAAAAATAATACTGCCTTGAAACTCCCAGGTAGATGGGCCTTGTGATCTGCTGACAACATTGTAAATCAAGGCTAAGCCATTGCTGAAAAGGCAGCTCAGAGGAAATAAGTGTCAAGAGCCACTTTACTTTTGGCACATTAGACACTGAGAAATGCAGGAATGTGTTAACAAAGGGCTTCTTGACTCAAAAATCTGCCTCTTTGTCATGCGAAATACGAGTGTGGCAAATTCTGATAATTGCGGCCTGATTTTATTTATGGCACGATTTGGTGTAATGCTGGTGGTGTCACTAGAGCCGGGGCAGCTAACACCAGCAGAGACAGTGGCTCTATATGTTGAATATATACCATGCCTGGGCATCTCTGACTCCTAGAAGCTGCTAGACAGCATCTGCTGCAGGTCAGCTTTCAGCTGGAGGGATTAAGCAGCTCAGGAGCTTGGTAACAGGATATGGGCACTGCCATCCCCAGTCCTGGCTGCAGTTCAGCCCAGGTTTACACTGATCTTTGTGAATGAATGGCTGTGCCAAGAGTGGGACACAGCCCATGTGCCCTCCTTGTGCTCCCAGCAGATGTGCTTCTGCTCTATGGAAGCAAAGCCCAGCACAGGCTGGTTATCTTACCAGGGAGAAACTTCTGGGAATGCAGGTAAATGGTCTCATCTGTCCCTCAGAAGGAGGTACTGGTGGGACAGGCATGGGGGTTCTTCTAACTGGGCCAGACTGTAGAGATTATTTATGAACATTACTAGTTCAGCATATTCTTCCCAAATGAAAGCTGGCATTTTAAAGCAATTCCTGAGAAACAGAAATCTTCAGAAATATTCTGTTCTGACAGTAAAATTAATTTTGTTCAAACAACATCTTAGCTCTTCTGAGCTCCAGATTTCCAAGGTAAAAACCTGTTTATACTGTGTCTGAATGTCAAAATAACCTGGTTAATCCAACAGAAAAAGCAATCTCCTAACTTTCCCTCAAAAATCAAGAAAAATTTAGTGGGAAAACACACCAAACATTAGGGATCAGCAGACTGCTTTGGGTGCAGGTTATCTCACTGCATCAGCAGTGACAGGTTAATGGGTCCAGGTTACCCCTGAACCCACCGAGAGCCAAGGACAAGCCATGTCCCCATGACTCCTCTTCCCTCCAAGGTTTCCAGAGATGCTGAAGAGTGGCTGTAGCCCTGCTGCTGCCCTCATGATGCTGAGTTTGCTGGGAGAGAGAGGAACAGCTCCCTCGCCCCATGGGCTGTGCAGGCTCACGGGGAGGGCAGCTGGAGCCTCCCAGGGCAGCTGGCAGAGATCCTGTGCAGCTGCAGAAGCAGGACTTGCCCCAGCAGGGTGAGGTAATGACACAGTTGTGGTCTGTTGAGTTGTGTAGCTGGAACAGGAATTTCTCTGGAATCGCTTGCTGCTTATAAATGTAAAAAAGTAGTGTGCTTATACAATGCTGAGACTGAAGGCTTGAGCAGTGGGACAGATAATATAATACTCCTTCTGTGGCAGTGTCATTAAATAGAACTTTGCATAGAAGCCAAAGCACAGCACTACAAATCTCTCTCCCTGGCAAAATCCTCACTGCCTGCATTTTTCTGTATTGCTCATTACCACCAGGAGAATGATTTATTTTGAAATAGGAGGGAGAGGAGACACTTGGCACTGCAGATTTGAAGAGTTCCAGTCTTCTGTTTTGCAAAAAGTATTCCAGCAAAAATACCATTAAGGAAAAAAGAGAAAGGACTGCACATTGAAAGGAAGAAAAATAAAATATTTTGTAAGTGTGAATTCCTAGATGATTCACATCCTTTCCCAGCTTCCTCAACATCGATCCTTACAGTATTGTGACATCTGCAAAGAGTCTTTCCTTGATGGGGAAGTTTTCCAGGGCAGGTCAGCACAAGGTGTTTATGCAAAACAAAAGCTCCCCTGGCTCTGGTGTTAATAGTGCTAATGGGAATGACTGGCAGTATGAGGCAGCAAATAACAATGGCCTATCACATGGCTAAAGGATGGAGACACTCAATGAGATGGCAAATGTTGACATAAATTCTGAGTACATGACACATATGACATCTGCAGAGGGGAGGGCATGAGACAGCTGGATACTCTGTGTTTGAGAAATGAGAAACTCTAATTAATTAAGCTGTGGTGACCCCTTGGCATAGCAGAAAATACCTTCTTGCAACGTCTTGTCTCTATTTTAATGCAGTTCCCCAAGGGGATTCTAAGCACATGGGGCACCTATCAGTTCCTCAGTCTCTTTTAAAAAAGATTCAAAAGAATTATAATTCTTTGGCTGGCCCAACACAGTAATGATTTTTTCCTCCTGAAAAAATAAATGCATAACTCCCCTCTGCATTTAGTTTTAATTTATTGTGAATTCCTCCAGAATGAGAGGAAATGGCCTCAAGTTCCGCCAAGGGAGGTTTAGATTAGATTAGGAAAAATTTCTTCACTGAAAGGATGGTCAAATATTGGAATTATCAGACCAAGGAAACACCACACCTGGAAGTGTGCAAAGGTATATGGATGTGGCACTGGAGGAATATGGTTTAGTGGTGAACAGGGTAGTTCTACGAAAATGGTTGGACTTGATGGTCTTAGAGGTCTTTTCCAACCTGAATGATTCTGTGATTCTGTCATCATCTAGTCATAAAACAGAGGTGCCTTTGACACCAAACTCTATGAAAATGCAGTAACTCAGGGTAACCTGCTCTGGATTTCTGACGGCTACCAAATTATTCCCAATCTCTATAGTTACAGCTTCACCTTCCCTCTTTTTTAAATGTCTGAGGAAGCCAAGTCTGGAAGATGATTTGAAAAGTCCATTGGAGAGGCTGAAGATGAGGAAATTTTTGTGCTCATCCTCCACAATGTGGTGGCCAATGCTCAGTTATGCAGGAGGGGTTTGCCTACCCCTCCCAGTCAGCATTTCTACCATCATTAGCTGCACAGGTTTCCACTGAATTTTTTCCACTGTTACCTGTGTGATGGGAAGTTGTCACTTTGCTGCTGCCCCTTCCCTGGCTAAGCAGCCCTGGGAGGCTGCTGAATTGGGTAAACTGGGTCAGCAGCAGGGCTGTGCTGATCCATTTGTCAGGAATGAATCAGTGGCTGCACACTGGTTTATTAAAGGATGCCATCATTTGATCATGTACATGTAGGACTGCCAGTTAAATCGGATTGACAACCCATTGCCAGCTCAGTACAAGGGGAAATACTAGTGCTGACAATATGACAGCTTTCAGTCAGGCACCTGTGGGAATGGGACAATGTGACAGGGAACAGGCTATTAGAGCATGCCATGTCACAGCCCCAGAAAATCCCAGAGCAGAGCCGCTAAACTACTACAAACTCGTTACATACTTGTCTTCTTTCATGAGATCTTGTCTAATCTCATTAAGCTAACAACCTAACCAATGGTAATAAACCCCTCCCTCAGCTAATACTATGTAGCTGTAATTGGAATTAAGAGGAGATACCCTCTGGCCCCTCTGTGTGTCAGAAAGGTGCTGTCCTTCAGCCCTGGCTCCTTTGTGGCAGCCAGCAGTGCCCATGCCTGCCACCAGCAAGGCCAGGCAGCTCCCACCTTCTCCAGGAGCAAAGACAGAGGGAGAGGCACTCATGCAAACAACAGCTCTGCCATAGGGCTGGGAAAGGGAATTTAGGTAGAGTTTTCCTATGCCCTGCTAATACTGAATGCTAATAAGGTTCTCCAGCAGCAGTGTAGATCACTGCATGCCCTGTGAGACTGTGTTGAGGACCAGCACTGTCAAGGATGCTCCTATATCTGGGAGAGCACTGGCCCTCTTGTACAGTTTCTACATTCTTTAAATATTGCACAAAATTGTATTTCCACATCCAAGTATGATAAAATTTGGCAATACACAGCAGATTTACTCGCTCAGATTTATTCTTGTACCAGCAGCAGCAAAAATCTGCCTCCTTGGTTTACTCCATTTAGATCTATTTGTGGAATTATTCATTAGCACTTCATTTATAAATCAGACTTTAGAAAAATGATTGGCAGTATCTTCCACTTTCAAATTCCAAACTTTAATAAAAATAGATTTTCTTTCCAGTGTTCTGTGTACACAGTATCTAGCAATAATTTTTTAATAATGTTTGTAAAATTCGGTCATAACTATTTAGTACCATTTTGTTTATGACATGGGTGTGCCATTGAGCACAGGTTTTATTTAAAGAGAAGATGCACTTGTCCTCACAAGTCCTTTTAATCCCCCATTGTTTCCCTAAATTGTCACCCCAAGGATGAAGAACTATTTTGTTTCATCTTTCACAACTGGTTAGACACCAGCTTTCTGACTTGCTTCAGAAAATTTGCTGCTCTTGGCTCCTTGAGGTACAGCTCTAGGACTGGACCAGGGGGCTGGTGCTGAAGAGTTAATTTGAGTTGGTGAAGCCTTCCTGGCCCTCTCTGCCAGCTCCCAGCCCACCCAGTCATGGGGTTAAGGCATCATTTGACATCTCAAGGAAGGGCAATCACTTGCTGAGATGATGTGATTTGACCACATGCCAAGCCCCCATGCCTCCTTATCCACTTCGAAACAGATTAGCACAGTGTGCATTTTGCTCAGAAACATCTGAAAAGATTAATAAATGATGAGATTGATAGTGCAAAGTATTCCTAACATAAATGCTGCCCTCCTCCCACGTAGTGCCAAGTTTCATAAATCCATCAAGAGTCTCCAGGTTTTCAACTTCCATAAAAGACTAAGCTCTTGGAGGCTTTCTGGTCCTGCTCTGGTAAAGAGGAAAAACCATTGGATGCCATGACATAGGCATGTCCATCAGCCATTTCTTCTTGATGGCAAAAGCCATCAGCAAATTCCTTCTTTAATCAAATTTGATGTTGTAAGTGTATTTTTTTAAATACAAACATAGTTTTACAAATCAAGAAGATTTTAAGTCACATCTTCAGGGATATGAGTAGATAAAGCTTACCTGGTTTAGTGGTGAAACACCACTAAATTTCTTGTGAATTTCTTGTCTAAAAAGGAGAAGGCAAATTTTGCTGAAAAACAAATTATCTCACAGTGCATGCATTAATTGTAAAAATCTATTTGATTAACAGAAATAGTTAAAAACCCCAGCTACTCATCTCATGCTCTAATCAAGAAAATACAATTGCCTGGGAAATAATATTGCTGTTTACTACTTATAAGTGTTAATAAATCTCATCCCATGAAGTAAACGTTTTTCATTTCTAGTTCAAGAGATTCTCTTGGATTACTGAAAGGAAAAAGCACAATCTGATTTTTCAAAACACACCAAAACCAGTCAGAATTAGCAAGGCCAGTATTTACTTATAGAATTTCCTTCTCTTGTGATAATCCCCATAATTTCTCACCCTATATCACTCTCCTGCATATTTCAATTTACATGGCACATTTGCTCCGATGATTTATTAAATTAAATGGCAAAAGAGGAGGATGGGGAAGAGATCCCTTATGTGGGAAGAGAGGTTTAGAATAGATCCAAAAGAAACCACATTGTGAGACAGATGATAATCATAACTGGGCACTTCTGTAATCTGTTTTTCAAGTAACATGAATTTAAAATTTAGAATTTTTCCCCTTCGATTTAACTAGTGATGGGGTTTTTTGTTTGTTTTGGGTGATTTGTTTATGTTTTTTTTTTAATTTGGGGTGTGTGTGTGTGCTTTGGTTTGGATTTTTTTAAGGAATACTTAAAGTACAACAGCAACGAGCAAAAATGTGGTGGATGTTAAGAAGCACTTGATACCAGGGCTTCAGCACTTCACTGAGGGCAAGGTCTGTGGTTTACAGATCAACACCTCCTATCAGTAATGCTTTTCATGAAGCCTCTTCATGCTGTAAAAATGGCCTAAAATTATCAGGCTTGGCTCTGCGTTTCCTTGAAAGTAAAAAAAAATTTGTACCAAGCAAAGAAATGTTATCCACCTTCTGCTTCCACATGCTAAATGCCCTGTTTTACTATTCATCTGTGGTTGTTTTACCAGCAGGAAGATGGAAAGGAAAAATGTACAAATTCAAAAATGTGTCTGTAGACAGAATGGAGTCATGTACCTATTACATTACAGACTCTGTCGTCTGCTGTGATAACAAATATGTACAGCAGCAAGAAACCTGAGAAACCCTGCAGACCCCTGAGCAGATCACCCTGTGCACACAATGTCATCAGGCTATTGTTTAAGACCTGTTTTAGGGGATGAAAATATTTCTCTGTCAACGCTGTGAAGGTAAAGCCAGCTCAAATTATCTGCTGTGTAAGCACCATTCACATGACTGAAATATGCCCAGGGACTATGAATCTTGAGACAGACCTTTCCTAGCTGTACTATCCATAGCACACTCCACATTTTCAGATAGGAAACACATTTCTTTGCTCCTTTATGTTTGTTTACCTTGGTCTTCTCATTTCTACCTCACATTACTGATATCTGCGAGGCAGCTGGTTCTGTCAGGATGATAAAACACAATTTCAGAGCCACACATCCTTGCTCTGAAAAGAAAGCGGTTTGCCTGTACTGCTCACAGGAAATTCAAGCATGAAGCTCACCCATGAACGTGGTCAAACCCCTTTCTGGGAAGCACTGAGCACAGGCATTGTCAGCTGCTGGATGGAATTGTCCATTGCAAGGGCTCTCAGAAGAGTGCACCTGAGGGGATGTGCTGATGCCCAACCAGAGCCTTGTGAGATGCCACATGTGACATGGTGAGACTGTGGAGCTTTTTAACAACACTGGCAACAGTGCTGTGCTTTCTGTAGTGCACACCACCACTTCTCCTAAACACAGGACCAGTAGCAGGGACAAAAAGGAAGAGCTATGAGATACAAGCAGGAACAATTTAAGAGTTTGGTATGCATACAGAGTGGAGAACATCATAAAACCCACTTAACCACTTTAGAGCCCCCAAATTACATAGAACTGTCTGAAAAATAGTTAAGATGACTACAGCAAATAACATTCTCACTAAAATTCTTTAAATTTAGAATGTAAATAATTTTAAAATTCCAATTTGTCCAGACTTTTCCCTCTCCTAAAATTAATTTTAATATTTAACCTGATGCATTGAAGGCACTTATAAATAAAGCAGCCATCAATAAGTCCTTTTAACTGCTACTTCTCTATGGAGATTTGCTGGCTTACCTTTGCCATCTCTACACGCAAGCTGAAAGAGTAGATCAACCCAAGGAGTACAACAGGCTGGTTTCTGCTTTGGCTGCAGCAGGTGCTCCCCAGTCCTGCCAGCCCTGCACTGCCATAGGCACAACACATCCCACAAGCAGCAGCAAGAAAAAAATCTCAAATGCAGCAGAAAAAATACAAATAGCTGAACAAAGGAGCACTCTGCAGTCAAGCAAAAAGAAACTCAAGTCCTTGTTCCCTTCCTAGAAATATTGTTTATACCAGTCTAAGATGCGAGTAGAGACATTTTCCCAGGGAATAAAATTATCTTGCTTTTCTGAAGACAACAGTACAAGCCTAAAACAAAAAGGGTATGGAGTTATTGTATCCATTCCAAGAATTTAATCTACTGAATACACTTGTGCACAAAAGCAACACACTAATATGAAATCAACTTCTCTTTATCCATCTGACTTGTTCTTATGAGTCATACTAAAAGAATAGCAAATGTTTTTCAGATTCAAATTCTGAAAAATTTCAAGATATCTGAAAGCACGAACTTTTGAATGGTTCAATGACATACTAAACCAAGTATAGTTCCTTTTATTCCAGTTTAACATCAAATTCCAAACTCTCCTGGCAGATCCTACTTCGAGGATCTTTGCCCTGTTAAGTCTCATTTCTGCTAATCATCTGCTGAAAGCTGAATAAATATGCTTTCAGGGCAGCCAATGTGCTTTGAGGGCTTTGGCTGTCTCTTGATATGAAGGATCCAAATTTTTTTCGTTCCTGGTTCTTTTGGTTGTTGTTGTAGTTTTGAGAAAGATTATGTATTGAAAGTATTCCAAGCTTTCTTTTTCTACTTCAGTAATTATTTCCACATCTTTGAGTGCTTCCAGCTTTGGAAGTATTTCCAGGATTCCTCCTGGTGGTCACTTTCCCCATCACATAAAAGGTGGAAAGCATGCCACATTTGTTTTTCAGTAACTGGAAGGCCTATAGCTAGCTGTGGAATAAAATTACTCCAAAGACAGCCTTGGCTCTGTTTCAGTTTCAAAGTTACTTCTTACTTCCACACAGCATTAATTTGGGGATACAGCAAAAAACATATTTGTCCTAATTTTGAAATCTGACTCAAGGGTTTTAAGTGTTGTTTTCACTCACACTGCAGTAGATCTCCCCACTTTAAGGAAACATTTACCACATATTTTGAGGTAAACCAATTTGATGTTTAAAATCTCCTTAAGGTGATGATCTTCACAATGATCCATTTCCATCACAGCTGAATTTAAAATATTTCTTTGAGAGTACACTCTACTTAATTTTCTGTGCTGAACGAGACTTGGTTTAGAAAGCCACTCTTTTGGCCAGGATGGGTTTCTAAAGTAAAGTTTTGAAGCATATCACAAAAGTTAGAGAGAGACAGGGAAAATCAAAACAGTAAAGAGACTTTCAGAGTGATGGGCATCCCCTGGCAAAGAGGACTAGCTGGTGACCTGTTCATCATGGCAGGGTTGACTTGGCTGTCCTCATTCACAGAAGTAGGACAAGGCATTGGAAGGGAGCTTTACTGAGGAAGTGAGGTGAAGCTTGGTGTGAGGGTCACAAGAATTAGCTCTTCATCTGGACAAAACAGCTAATCTCTCTCGCTCAGTCCTCTCCTAAAAGTTGTGCCTTAATGCATACAACCACATTGCAGTTTTATTTGCATTTTCACTTGGAAGTCTGAAAGACAGGGCGATCTAGGGCTCTGTGATGCTTTAATTGGTTCACTTGGGAGCCACCCAGATTTGAATTCCTGATTTATGTTAATCACAGGCTGAAAATTCTCTTTCTGCCAGAGAAGTTCTTCTTATTCCGCCCTCACTTAACGTCATAGCAGGGAAACATACATGAATGTAATTAACATTTTTGTTCTTGACTTGACTTGGACTGAAATAAAAAGAGTCTCTGTCAGTTGTGTAAAATTTACCACTTCTATTTTTATTTTAAGAAGAATTAAATAGCTCAGGCTTTTGAAAAGTAACAGACAAGGGCTATGTACCCATCAATTCTACTTTGTAGTCTCAAATGTTACATGTATATATTTGGTTGATTAAAAAAAAAANTAGCTCAGGCTTTTGAAAAGTAACAGACAAGGGCTATGTACCCATCAATTCTACTTTGTAGTCTCAAATGTTACATGTATATATTTGGTTGATTACTAAGGGTTTTCAAAAATGCAGATCAACTTCCCCATTCCTGGATTTGTAATTCCCTGACTCTTCAAGAAGTTGGAAGGAACTAATTTTCATCCTGTGAAAAAGCAAGACTCAGCCAACTCTGTTGCAGGCTCCAGAAGATCATGGGGACACTTTAGAGGGGAATTTTCTGCCTACATCAGCACATGGCTTGGAGTCATGGAAGTGGATTGTCAGAGTGGAAGAGCTGGTGCTGAGGACCTAAGGACCATGCTGTAGGAGCTTTGTGAGCTTCACCTTACACAAGACTCCACTCTGCAGCCATGCACTAAATGTCCATTACCAGCTGGGGGGCATGACGTGTGGAGGACTGCATCTTCCCACTCAGTTTTTTCTGAAAAGTACCAAATTTGTGAGCTTCAAGACCACCCTGTGACAAAGCCAAAGCACAGTCAAGCAAGATGCCTGGATGAAGCACTTCAAACACACACTCCTGGTCCGAACAATACCCATGGA
The DNA here is from genome assembly GCA_013397375.1 of Toxostoma redivivum. Taxonomy (NCBI): domain Eukaryota; kingdom Metazoa; phylum Chordata; class Aves; order Passeriformes; family Mimidae; genus Toxostoma; species Toxostoma redivivum. The sequence goes on from VXBI01007170.1 coordinate 287,817, forward strand.
GACAAATGACAGTGACCAGACAAAGCCAATGAGTGGCATCTCCTCTGCCCCAGGAAACGTGACAGAACAAAGCGCTACCTCTCAGCCCTATTGCAAACTCCTACCCTCATGTAGCTGAGGGAGGCTGTCACACCTCTTCTTTCCCTGACGTTCATTCTTCTGTACTTGCATCAGTTGGCTTAAAAAGAGGCAGTAGGGGTCCACTATATGAAAGAACTAGTCATTCACAAAGCTCATACTCTTTAAATTCTGGTAGCTTGCACTGGACATAGGTGAAATGGGGTTGGTAGATTTAGAACAGTGTGAAAGAGGTGTGTGTGACCCTCCAGCCCAAGGAACAGCAATGCCCCATTGATGAGAGAGACTTTCTGGAGTCAGCTGGGGTTGCCCCTAGCAAGTCCAGTGTTTCCCCCACCAGCACTCATTATGCCATCCCCATACCCCTTGTAAAATGAGCAGCAGTTCATCACGCTTTCCATTTATGCTGCCCCATGAAATGTTACAATTACCCTGATGCAGTACAATGCAGAGAAGAATCAGAAGACTGACTCATCTGATCACTCATCTGACTGCCTTTGACAAATGGGGATGAGGAACATGATCCTTTTTGGAGAGCCATGGAGATCTGGTCACTTTAGGGGAAGCCCCAAGCCACACTGATTTTTCCTGCAGTGGGAGGCACTATTGTGATATGGGAAGGACAGCAATTCCTGAAGCACCCCCTGCCTAGGCAACAGGAGAAGCACTGCAATGAAATCTGTTCAGACCAGACATCTTCCTCCTATGTGCTTCCTCATCTCCAGCATAATAGCTGCATATACAGCCTCCAGCATAATAGCATCTCTGCCCCAAAATCCTGAGTGAATGAATGAATGAATGAATGAATGAATGAATGAATGAATACACAACCCTCTAGCTTGTTTATCCTTCAGCTGCTTGAGTTGCATTCTCTTATTAACTGCAGTCCAGTCAAAGCAGTGCTTTTTTATCAGTCTGTCCAGTTTCTCTCCCCAAAAGACTGCTCCAGTTCATGTAGCTCTACATCTTCCAGTTTTGCCAATATTATATTTTGGGTTTATCTGTGTCTTTTATGTAACAAATATTTATTTGCCTCTTGTGTCCTAAAGAACTAAGAGAGGGAACTTGAGCTTTAAAAATAATTTTTTTTAAAAAACCTCCTGTTTTGTGTGTCATTCGTTTGAGATGCTGAAGACCAGTTTTCCCTTAATAAGGTCTCAGGGACCTGGAGAACCTGGACAGGACAGATGAAGTGGAATTGCTTCATTTCTAATAAACCATAGGCATAGTGCAAAGTGCTCTGATAGTATTTCATTCAGCACTTATTTATTGTTCATAATTCACCTCCTTCTGACAGAGAAGGGCATGATAGAGCTAATTTAATATTTCCATGGTCAGATTCCATTCATATTTGAGTGAAATATCAGTAAATAAAACTGAAGCACCATTTATTAGGCTTCTGAAATTGTCACAGGTTAGGTTATCAAACACTGTGAGCTGACAGCATGAAAATTAACTTACTATCCTGCTCACCAGACAGTGCCCAAAGAATCACTCAATCCGGGTGACCAATACTTTTGAGAGGACCTGAGTTCTTCCAAAAATATGGCCCAAATAAAAACTCCAGCTGAGATAAATGAGAAGTGTGTCAATATGGCAATTTATACAGAATTGTTTAATGGAGCTGAGCAAAGCTCTTTGGTTGGGGTGGAGAGAGAAGAAGGTGTGTTTGGTGTATGGGAATCGTGGAACGGATTTGTGCCAGATTGCTCCAGGCCACAAAAGATTAAATCCTCTCATCCCCAAAGGAAAATGTTCCATCTCAGGACTTTTCAACTGAAGCAGAGTTGGGGTTTTTTTCCCCCAGACACTTATCTATTTCAATCAGCATCTAATGACTGGCCATTGCCAATCCTGGTTCTGCCTGGAGATACGAAGAACATTGGTGTGGCTTGCTGTTTGCAAGTCCTGCAGCCTTGCCTTTCAGCAAGCTCCCTTAATTAATTGATTAATTGAGATACAGAAACTTGAAAGATCTAAATAACGATGTTACAGAAAGGTTAGAAAAAATAAAGACTCCTTCAGCCACTGCTAGATTCAAGGTAGATCGGAACTAACACTGAATTTCAGAAATACTGAAAGAAATATTTTCTTCTCTCTTCCCCAAATATGTAAATTTCTTTAGCTTATTGCAAGGTAAGAAAGGGAAAATATGGAAATGGCATAAAAGAATGCTTGATCTCACAATATTTCCAGCTGCCTTTGGCAGCTTAAAGAATATTGCGTAGGTTGCTGAACTACTACTTGTACATCCAGCCTGACCCTTTGAAGTGCACACATCTTAAGTTCAAAGTGAGTCAGAGTTTAATAAAGTGATTTACTTAAATTGTCCATATTTTGAATTCTCTAGGGCCAACTGCCCCGTCTAATTTGAATGCCACCAACGAACAGCAATATACTGAAAGTCTGGAAGAGACCAGAAATCTACTAAGGCTGAAAGCAAGGACTTACATAACCCAAGAAGAACTAAATTAACATTTCCTGCTTATAACCCATTACAAAATAAAGGGATTTTGCAGGCAAGGCAATTAATGTAAAGAAATGTAAGAAAGATAGATAATATCAAAACTTGCCAACTGGGTGTTTTAGGCTAAACTTATGCTTCTGGGCTATGATTTATTCTAGTGGATATGCCACTTGTTGGACTGTCATAGTCCACCCACAATCAGTGTTATTTGCCAAATCAAGTCATGCAAAGACCAGGCAGGGAAGGATCACTCACTGTAATACAGTACATCTATCATAAGGGTTATTTTCACAGACTTGGTCTCTAATCAAGCAGCAAATCATTCTCCAGTGTTGCTATCAAGGTCCATTACTTTTAGGAAGTGCTTAATCTGAAAAAAATGCATCTTATTTGAAACTACAGGGCATCTGGTAAGATATACTGAAGACAGAGGAAAAGAAATATGTGCCACGCAATTTACCCTTCCAGCAGCATTTTATGAATAGCTTATTTGTGGAGAGAGAGGTGAGTTGCTGGCAAGACAGGAGTTTCAGCTTTCTATTTGTCTCATTTGCTGAATTATTGCAAAGGTCACTCCTGCACTTCAATTGCCTAAGTGCCACTTTTGATGGGGGTATTTTCAGATTATATCCCAGGTGCCTCAAATATTTGCAAAAGCCTTCAGGGTACCTGTGCCTTTTTAATTTAAGTGCCCAGATAAAATTACTGTTATGTCTACATGTTGAAGAATTTTTCCATAAAAGTCAGGGTAAAAGCCTGTAAAGCATCAGTGTTGCCCCATCCAAACATGATTGTTCTCCTGCAGGAGAGCAGGAGAACATCCCTACCAGGGCATGCTGTGTCACCTGAATGTGCTTCCTAGGCCATTTACTGTATCCCTGTGGCCTGCCAAGCATCACTTGGGAAATCTCAGGGAACTGTATACACGTACAATGCAGAGGAACAAGCAGCAATACCAAGGTTGACTCCCAAACCAAGTTTGTCCTTTCTTTCATAACACGAGCATTGCAGACCTAATAATTGAAACAAATCCATTATGAAGAGAGAGCAATAGAGAACTCCCTATCAGCTTTCAGAAACCAACAATGATGGTTGTGCCCAGAGGCAGAGGGCTTGCACTATCTGAATAATTATTTTTTTTGTCTTCTGTGAGTTTGCTCTCAAGGTCAGATTTTCTCAGTGGTCAAAACAGGCCAAGGTGCCCCTACCCCTGCACAGGTCAACTTCCTGATGCTTTCTGTAACATGAAAAAAAGATGACTAGACATAACAGGCGTATTAAAATTTCATGCTGGGATGGTTGAATTCTGCTGGACATTGTTCACCATAATACTTTGCTCCAGGAATAATCCCACTGAAATTCATGGGGGACAATTATTTTTTGAGCAAGGAAAAAATGAGATAAAAACAAGCATTAAATATATGTAAGCAACATAATGCCTTCTTGTACATATCTGCTCTTCCTAATCTCTGCAGATCTCTTCCAGATTTTTATGGAAAATATTTCATTAAAAATTTTTCTTAACTCCTTTCACAAAGGAAGAAATTCAGTTGCTGCTTAATGAATCCCACTAGAAAATATTTTTTTATCCACAATGCACAAACTATACAGACTATACGGAATTACTTTGTAATGACCATTCAAAATGTGATCTAGATAATGAAACACATTAGATCAATGTGTCTTAGTGCATTCCCTCTACTGTCACCCACTCACTCTGCCTGCAGGCATCTGCTGATTCCTGACAGCACAAGGAAATGCCTCCACTAAGTCACCATCAGGTGAGTACATACATCCAGAAATGCCCAGAGGAAGCCAGATTTTGGATCTAGCTCTAAGTACAGATAACCAACAAAGCATATTTTTTTCTTTTTCACATATTTGTTTCAATTACAACTTACTGAATTCTCTGCAGCCACAGAGAGGGCTCAAGCAATCATCAGTGCTGCTCAGAAGGTAATTCAGGATGCTGTCTGGAATATTTGTCCTTTTTAATCATTTGCAACACACTGCTCTTTTAAGATGTTGTCACTCAGAGACTGAAGAACAAAAAGGAACATTAAAATGAAAGGGTGTCTGTTTGAATGTGGCAATTCCCTGCATAAAAATGAGTCCCATTAACAGGAAAGCCCAACCTATCTCTAGGCAATATTTCAAATCCTTGTCTGCCTGTAACCTCCGAGGAATTTAATTCCTTTATATTATTCAAATTATACACTAGAGGAAGAAGTTATGAGATACTGGTCATTTAAAATGCTTTCTTTAAAATATATAATTAAAAGAGCTAGCAGACCTACTAACAGTAATTTTATCATGGCATTCTAAAAAAAAATCTGAATTTATGGCCTTTACAAAGCATCATTTTCTCCTACAGCCTTTAGTCAGGAAATCACGATTTAAACCATTTCCCTAGCAGTCTCATTCACTAATATCTGAGCATGTAAAAACAGTGTATGAAATGCTAGTGGACCAAAACAGGTAAAAGGAGTCCTAAAAGAAGATATACAGTGCTCACACAGTCCTTAGTTCAAAAATTAAACTGTGCTCAATGTTTTCCCTCTTCTTAAAGTAGTTCACTGCATGGTTACTATCTGGTTTGGAAAGTCCTGAGGGACTGAGTATTTGGGCCAGACTTTTATCTCAGCTACCTGATTGTAAATCTAAAGAAGCTTGCTGATCTCAAAGGTATTATTCCAGTTTATGGGTTAGGAGAAGTTCTGCCAGAGCAGTGCACATTTAAAAGAACAACACCACCCTTTCTAAATTCAGCAGTTGTTCAAGCAAGTGAGCTGAAAATTAACTGCCTTGTTAGGAACTGTCACAAAAAGGGTAGGACCACAATTGATAACATCTTATTGAAGACAGGCTGAAAGAATTGTGGTTGTTCTGCTGGGAAAAAATGTCCCCATAGGCACCTTATAACACCTTCCAACAAGAGGGCTACAGGAAATCTAGAGAGGAACTCCTCACAAGGGCATGTAGTGACAGGACAAGGGGGTAATGGCTTTAAACTGAAAGAGGGCAGGTTTAGAATAGATACCAAGAAGAAATTCTTTACTGTGAGGGTGGTGAGGTACTGGAACAGGGTGCCCAGAGAAGCTGTGGATGCCCCAACACTCTCAGGGCTCAAGGCCAAGATGGATGAGGCTCTGAGCAAGCTGGTCTGGTGGAAGTTCCCTGCCTGTGGCAGGGGAGTAGGAATTAGATGGTCTTTTAAGTCCCTTCCAACTCAAACTATTGTTTGATTCTGGGATTCTGTGCCTAATAGCTACCTATTTGCTGCACCACGACATTCAATTTCTTTTCCTCTGTAGGAAGTGCCTATTTCTAAAGTCTTGTGCGAATCACTTCTGAAATCCAGGGCATGTTCAGCAATGAATTAACCATGCACCATTATAAAACTTGAATGCCATTAATACTAACATTTAAAATTTTCTTTCTTCTCAAAACAGCAGGGAAAAATGTGTCCTGAAATGGTATATAATAACTATGTAAGAACTTGGTTCAAAATTATTTTAAAAGGAAAAAAACCCACCACAATCAAGGAGGCTTTTTTTGCTTGCTTATATATATGTGCATAAAAAAAATACATTCTTCTCTGAGAGTGAGGCTGTGGAGAAATTCCAGCAAGTACATATACCATTTTAGGATCAAATATGTAGTTTGTAAATTTATTTGTGGCATACTTCAGCAAAAAGCTATATTCAGGGGGGAAATTGGGCATCACTTCCAGAATGAAAAGAGATGGAGGGTTAAATCGCTCCAGAGCAGAACACATATTTGAAAATCAGATGACCCAAGTTCACATCTCCCCTGTCTCTGGATAGCTCTGAGCACACAGGAGGTGGATGCTATTTATTTATTTGCTTATGTACTGGAACGGTTCCTCTTTTCTGTAAAGCACATGCTCACTGGAGCAGGAATCCACATTGCTCCCTTCCCAGCCCTGCTACTGGCAGGACAAATATTCTTTCTGCTTTGGTGAGTGTATTTAGTACTTCATAAAAGAATACCTTCAGGACTAATGGCTGAGAGCAACCATGCTGATGCTTAAGGCATAGTCCTAGCTGGGGTGTAAACTTGCCTTGAACTGAGCAAACATGGACATCTTCCTGTTCCCCCTTGTCATGGTCATTGGCTTCTCCACCGGGTTGGCAAACAGTGCTTAAGTCCCATAAAGCACCCACTCTCAGGAAGAAAAATCCAGACATGCAGACATGAACCATTCCAAGTATTTCCCCAACTCAATTTGTTTTGTTTTGTTTTTTCTTCCCTAGTTTTTAGCCTGGTTTTCTAAGATTATATGATGTTACCAATTGGCTGCTTCTCCACTGCCCTAGGGACTTGGAGCCTGCTGGGCACTTCCAGCCAAACCTGAGGCAGCAGAATAGAGTTCCAAGGTAACACAATGGCCATGCAGAGGAGATGGGGCTGAATCCACCCCAGCCAGGAGAGGAGGGAAAAGAAAGCAGCAGTCTTTCTGAGTCCTTGCCTAGTGGAAAAGCTTCAGTTGGACCATGTATTTCTAAACAACAGAGCAACCTCAGCAACAACTTTGGCTGGAGAGCCTACTAAGGGATGCACACACACATTGCAGCTGCAGCTTAATTCAGTTAAAAGTCAATCAAGCAAGAGACAGGCATCCACTGGAAAGCAGGAATTGTCAGTTTGGCTGCTCATGGAGAGATTTGCTTATTAGCTGAGACAGCACCTCTCTTGATGGGATGCTGAGGGAAAAATTAATCCAACTTGAAAAAGAATATGGGGGCACCTAGGGTTAGTAGGAGAGCATAACCTGAGAAGCAAATATAATGTGTAGAAGACTACAAATTTAGTATGTCTTTTCCACAATTAAAACTGAAATGAAACAATAGTGGAAATAGTTGACTTCACAAGCCAAAAATTGAACTCATCTAGTTCACTGTGCCAGAAAAAAAATAAATATAAGGCATCTGCACCTTCCTTTTCCATGCAAAAATGTTTTTTTTCCTGTTTTGCAGGATTCTAAATACCATCTGATTTCTGAAAAAAAAACCACTATTAAAAGCTTAATGTCTCAGTGTTTAAGTTATGAGGTTTTATCTGCCAATGCTCTATAATACAATGTTAAAGGCCTCTTTATGATTTCTTAAAAATAAAAATAAAGCATTTTCTAATTTTGTTTCTAATACTGATGCATAGGCAATTGCAGGAGTTATGTGGAGTGAACTGGATTTTAATAGCTCACTTTAAAGATATTAGTATGTTGATTTATGTTTAAAATACCTTTTTTTACCAGGGAAATCTGTGCTCCATCTCATTTTCTCTAACCTTTCTCTATTCTAAGGTTCACAGACAGACCATGCTTCTGGTGAAGCTTCTGGTGAAATTAACTGAAGTTAACTTCAGTCCTTTATCTTTTCAAACTTCCTAGCAGAAGGAAAGACCTCTAAAAATTTGCAAAGAATAAGGATCTGATTCTTTCAGATTAAAAACTGATAGAGCACTCTCTGCACAAATATGCATGCAGGAGGATATTTTAAGAAGGTAAAATCTACCCTCAAAAACAGTGGGGGAGATGAGTTCAAACATTATATAAAGGAATTAGCACAACTGTGAGAAACATGGGAAATCTGTTTCCAGAAATGATTCACAACTTTATTGAAGTCTGAAAGCACCAACAAACGTTATGAGGGAACCTAAATATCCACAGCAATACTTTCTGTGTAGGTAATACAGTGTTCCCTGGTAACTGTGCTACTCAGTGCAACCATAAACAAACCTATTTCTTTCCCCACCTCTGTTCTCTAAGAGTGCAGCAAAAGCTTACGATAAAACAATGCTGTTTTCCCTGGAGCACACTGTATGCCTAGCACTCTCTAACTACTCCAACTCACCAAAGTTTCTAATTTAGAAATTACTGAGGTTTAGGCTAAGAAACTCAGATAATCAGCTATACAGTGTTGAGGGAAATCTGCTTTCCTCTTGGCAAAATATGACTTGCATATATGCAAGCGTGTAGCACAATCTGAATTTCTCATACTTCAGGAATTTGAAATCATCAAGAACAAGCTGCACTTTGGGTCGTGACAGAAAAGCTCATGCACAAGTTCATGTCTAGCTGAGACACTAGTTTGGTTTTCACATTACTAAGCTTAAAACCCCTGAAAATGGAAAAGAAAAAAAAATAAGCGAGAATGATAGAAACGTTTTGAGAGGTAAAAACCTGAAAGCAAGTTTTTTTAAAATAAAGGCATTTTTACTCCTAGCATTACAAACCACAGCTGATGAAGCTGGAATGACTCTGAAGGAAGGTCCCACATTCCTCTCACAGTTATGAATGGATAAGTCTCAAGTACTGCTTTGGGCTCTACTTGGATGGAGCACTAAAAGGGTAAATGTTTATTTAAGTCTATGTAAGACACTTTGAATTTTTTCAGTACACAAAGCTGAGCTAGAATGTCATGAGTCAGTGAATACTAGGACATTATGGTATTTCCTCCTCTGCTGTAAAGGTATTTCATTTTAGAAACATGGGTTTGGTTCTGATTAAATTTGGGCACAAATTCAGGCCAGTGCTTTACTTATGAATATGAATATTTCCATTCCCTGAAATTAATTCCTGGACCTTTAAAAAAACACCTTCCACTAGACCAGGTTGCTCAGAGCTCCATCCAGCCTGGCCTTGAATATTTCCAAGGATGGGACATCCACAGCTTCTCTGGGCACCCTATGCCAGTGCCTCACCATCCTCAGAGTAAAGAATTGCTTCCTAATATCTAATCTAAACCTGCCCTCTTTCAGTTTAAAGCCATTAGCCCCTTGTCCTGTCACTACATACCCTTGTAAAAAAAGCCCCTCTCAGGCTTTCCTGTGGTCTCCCTTCAGGTACAGGAAGGTGCTATAAGGTCTCCCTGGAGCCTTCTCCAATCCGAACATCCTCAGTGCTCTCAACCTGTCCTGACAGGAGAGCTGTTCTATCCTTCTGATCCCCTTCATGGCCCTCCTCTGGACCAACTTCAACAGGTCCATGTCCACATCCTTATGTCAGGGCTGCCAGAGCTGCATGCAGCTCTCCAGGTATGGTCTTACGAGAGTGGAATAGAGGAGGAGAATCACCCCCCATGCCTGCTGGTCATGTTATGTCTCACTGTTGTGGCCAGGCACAGCCCCCTTCCTCTTCATCTACTCCACTTCTCCTTTAACCCTTGCTTCTTCTGTACCCATCTTAGTATGGAACTGAGAGCTTGAATCCCAGTGGAAAACTACTGGCTTTGCTTTGGGTGAGTGGTCCAGATGAGAGCACTGGCTGTTCATGCAACCACAACCCAAAAGTGAGCAGCAAAGCCAGTCTGGTGTCAGCAGAGTGAAAGGTCCAGCTGGAGGGAGAGTGGCACTCTTAGGTGATGCTCCTCATGTCAACAGTGCTTCAAAGCCCTGTGTCCTTCCTGGGAGCAGGTGAAGACAGCTCCTGAGCACCAGGAGATTCAAGAGAAAGGTGATAGACAGAAAGAGGAACACCAAGTTTACTGTCTTCTTCCCATGGGGAAACCTGCCAGCCTGGACAACAAGACCAAGCAGAGAGCCATATGATAGAGGGCAAGGAATGAGCATTCAGTGTAAGACCTCCAGGAGAGGTAAATAAAGGTCTGTCAGTCAATTAAAACACCAAATAAAATTCCAGGCACCTTCTCAAAAACCCCTGAAGGGTTACCAGAGGCAGATGACCACAAAAAAGGATAAGGCTAGGACAAGCCTGGACATCGTAACTTTCTGTTCATCCTTCCATCTGGATCCCTTTTGTTTATCAGATAGGACAGGGGCTGATTGTGTCCACACTCCAAATCCCTCAGAAGTGAATCAATATTTAGTGTTAAGCAGGACTGGCAGTGCTGAGCTCCCAGTGTGTTTGCAGCAAGAGCAATGAAACATTCCAGCAGAAACTAACACTGAGGGCGAGGGCAGGGGGAAAGGAGAGACAATGATTGTTTCTAAGAGGTTCTTTTCTCAATCTATGAAGTCAAGACAAGAGCAGTGTGCCATCTGTGTCGGCTCAGAGTGCACTCCCTGGATATGGCCTCTCAGTGATATTAAATGGACTCAACAATTTTACACTTTTTACAATGGGTCAGAAAATCCCCTACAGCCTTATGAAAATTATTTTGCTACAATGTGATTTAACAGCAATTCAATGAGCTTTCCATGAGCCAGGATGGCATTGACACAAACAAAAACACCACCATTTGCTAGTCAGAATAATTCTCTTTATGCCCTTGGTAAGTCCATGGCAAGTTCATCAATGTATCCAAAGACAAAGTTTAGAGGCAAAAATGCCATATCCCAAGCTTTGCATGCAGAAGTGCTAGTCACTTTTACAATGCCACCATCTGTTTTGCCATGTACAGGCATTGCAGCTTCCAGAAGCCCAGTAAAGCACTAAGCCATTAAAGTTCCTTATAGCTTTGGACCATCTGCTTCTTCATCCCAAAGGTTTCTCTACCTACCTACCTACCTACCTACCTACCTACCTACCTACCTACCTACCTTATATGATGTTTACCTAAGCTAAGTACCAGAAGAAAAAAAAAAAACACCAAAACCTCCTGAGTAAGGACTGGGCAACTTCCAGCACATACTGGTTCAACGGTACAGTTACAACAGCCTAAAAAATTATCTTGGGCAAACTGTGTTTAAATTCCACATTTTCACAACTACACATAAGGGTAATGTGACACGTGATGCTTCCAGGAATGCATGCAAAGGCTCAAAACAGAATTATAATAAATTCCCAGGGAATTTATCAACAAAGACTTTTTCACTTATTCATTCCTTTAGCTACAATCTATCTTAAAGGATAGTATAAGAATGTGTAGAGCCCATGGTGTCTAGAGAGAAACCAGATCTTTGTTTGTATACTTTCTAGTATAATTTAGATCCCTAGAGATAAATATCTTTTGGATTATCCCTTTTTATGCCTGAGTTCACTGCTCTTTCCCACTGAGAAAATATTCTGTCAATCAAAGTGGATCCTGCTTCCTCTTTGTCGTATGCCAGTTTTCCTCCACAGTGCCAAATCCAGAACTGACAACTTACAGCAGGCAGAACAGATGGAAACACAACTGCCCTGAGCTATGGAGATGCTGCAAACTACTTTTAACAAATACCAAAAGAATTATGAATGGTTTATAAGCAGTCTCATTTAAAAGGTGGAGCAGTCACCACAGCATCTTCCAAGCATACAATCTATGCCTGCAGTTAAGAGGGTACCTTCAGGGGCAGCTCAGTCTAACTCATATTTCAATACAACAGAAGAGCCGGTTATCGGCACCCTGCCAAGTGCCCAGGAGTGCTGCACACAAAAAAAGTTACAGGATCTTGGGACTCTGTGTGCATCAGTCACACAACCTCACTGCTGGTCTGCAGCACCAGCACCACCCTGTCCCACTTTCCTGCTTACTGAAGAGTCTGGCCTTTTTTGAGTCCCTGGCTAAATTCTCATGACACCACGGCTGGAGGGGCAGAGGCCCCAAGGACAATGTTAGACAATGTCTGTCTCAAGAATAACCCAGTTTTGCTCCAGCAGACATCAGCCCTGAAACAGCTGACCCAAATGTTGATTCTGTACATGCACTGGTTAGTTTTCAAGCTTTGAATGTTGTATACGTAAGTTGGTATGACATGCATTTTTATTTCCAGTACTTGTTTTTTAATGTCATCTTAGCCTCCTGAAGCCACAGAGTTACACAAACTGTGTAACCTGAAAATAAGAATCATTTGCTACCAACACACAAATCAAACAGCTGGGAAGGGGAAAACACATGAAGTATATACCTGAGAACAAAAATCAGGCAAGCAATGATATAAATAAGATGATAGCAATAAAAGATCTCACTACTCTCTAGCAAGTAAGATTTTCAGTGTACCACCTGAAGATATTCATAAACACTCCATGTAAATCAGACTAGAGAAAATGGTGCCCCTGTCTGGGCAGCAGTGCATTAAGAAATAGGACTTTATGAAAGCTTCTCCAAATTTCTCATCAGTATGGCACAGAGGTAATTAAAACTGGTGAGAGTTCTTATGTATGCTCATAGGCTTCCAGCTTCTCAGTACCTTTTTGCTTTATATTGCTAGGCCATTTTAGGCCATTTCTTTTTCTTGCGCTGGAGATATATCAAGTCTTTTAAAAAAGAAAGGCAATTCAATCCCTCAGATAAGTTGTTTAATACATGCTTTGCTTAATTGATTGAAAAACCCTATTTATTTCTTGACTTAGACAACATAACTTCTCTAATGTCTGTACTGTTTATTATAGAGTGAGACAGAAGAAGGGATAGGAGCCACTGGAGAACTACTACCTTTGGTGTAGTGCTGAAGCTGGTGACTACAGAAGCTCACTCTGCTGACCCACAGCCACCACTGCTCCCTTGCACTGCCAATTGCTGCCCCTCCAGGTTTTGCAGTGCTGCCAAGCTGCACGGATCACCCAAGAGATTGAACTTGAAAACAGCCATTTCAAAATACACCACAAAAATGGCAGCTGCAGAGGATTGCAGCCATCCTTTTGCACATCAACTCCCTCCTGGGAATGAATGGTCCCCCAGGCTGAGCAGAGGACCAGACCCAGGAGGCTGGTGCCAGCTGGGCAGACCTGGTGCACCTGGCCAGGTTCGTGCTCGCCAAAAGCCATATGCGCCTTTGCTGCTGCCAAAGGAAATGGTCCCCATCTTCCTGATGGAATGTCTTTTTTTCCTCCAGCCTTGTCTCTTTCATACACTCACACACAGACCACACTCACAGAGAATATTCTGAGTTGGAAGGGATCCACAAAAGATCATTGGGTCCAACTCTTAAGTGAATGTCCCATGTGGGGAGACAAGTGCAATCAGTCCATTCAAGGATTTAGGCAGACTGAAAAAATAACGCTTTTTCTCCTTTCAGTTTTGTTTTGTTACAATGATTAACTTGATCATCACAGGGTTGTCTGAGTGCACGTGCCTCCCAGGGATATGATAACCCAGTTATCAGGTGCTTGCTCATTCTTATTGTAAGAATAAGTAGCATTGTAAGTATAAGTAGCAAAGCATTATTCACTACTGCAAACAAGAAACCTTCCTCTAGACACATCAGAAAAGTGTTTCCATCTGCAAATGTGTTAGCTAACTTGCTTTAACTAATGTGATTTTAAGCCTGACTTAACATTAAATATGGACAAGCCACATGCTTCCCCAGTGATCTAACCACAGCCAACTTATATGTTTTTAAATAAAGCTTGCCCTCACTTGTATCCTATACTCCTAGAGTTTTCCTGATTGACACATATAAATTTAACTGATGGCTTGAGCATACAAACCCAGTGATGACGTTAGGAGGATGTACACAAGATTCACTGGTGTGCAGCCATCCTGGGACCCAGTTTTGCTGATGGGCTCAGGCTGCAGAGCTGCAGAGTGTGGCTGCTGCAGACATCATTGCACTGCAGGGGAAGAACACCCTGCGGTCTCAACAAAGGCTAAATACAATACATTTAGCAAAAATGCCATCTTCCAAATCGTGCAGAAATCTAATATGGGCCTAATCCTGTGTGCCCACAGAATGGTCTCTAGTGGGAGGTTCTCAAATACTTCATGGATCCTACACCATATGTCTCACAGAGAGTAGAGGCATAATCATATGGGAACATGGCAGAACCTTTTAAACATCTGGAACTAGATGTGTGGGAAAGTGGGGAAAATGTGTTCCTCTTTCCTGTTCCTCAAGTCATTCAGTGTGTCCTCTCTTCCTGATTTGACCCTCTCATGCAGTATCACTTCTAGAGAGGACAAAACAGGAGCTGAATTACTGGAAGTTGTGTTCATATCCCCTGCATTGAGTATAGCCTCTTAAATTTCTTCAGGCGTTCAAGCTGCCTCAGCACCCTGCCAAAGTCATCACTTAAAGGCAGATCTCTCCACAACTCCTCTTGCAAACCTTTCTTTTTTTTCCCCCAAGAGAATGAAAGACCTAATTTCAAAATGTCAGCTGCTGAGCAAAGGCAAGATTTTATCTCATTTTTGACATACATTATTTTCTAAGCAAGGTAACAATTGGTGAGTTTTTCCTTTACCAGGTGATCCTTTAGAACCTATTTCATCAGTCACTGGAGTTTCTCCAACTCTCTGGGGCATCCTAATGTACCCACTGATATTTGGGCACACTTTGCCTTTGGCTTTGAGGGCTAAGATTTGAGCACTGGGGCTAAGCCTTGGACACTTGTGCTGTACCAGCCCTCTGAGTGACACCCCAAAACATCCTGTCAGGCTGACACCTGAGAATTAATACTCTGGGTTTAGTTAGTGAGGCATCTCCAAAGGCAGGGTAGCAAGAGACATCTGCCACAGAACTGAGACCTTGAGTTGCTGCATTTCTTACACTGTTGCAGTAGGCAGTGTCTTTGGCAGAGTGAAAAAAAGGCAAGAAAGGCTAAAACTCAGGGTTCTGCACTCTGTGGTAGGCAGCTCCACACAAGGAATATGCATCAGGCAATATCTCCCTATGTAGGAGACCTCAACCCTCTTTTCCCACTGCCAGCAGGAAATCTATACTTAATTTCAGAAGTGAGGCATGAGTCTGTTACCTCAGGCAGGCTGCAGACATAAAGGTCTGTCACCTAAGAGTAAGGAGACATGCCTTTTAATCTCCAGAATTTAAGCAGGTTTGTCTTTTTCACAACAGACAAATGTTGCCTGACAAATCTAGTAATGAAACTTCCATAAATTCTAACATGTTCTTCTGTAAAGCAGAGCTCTGAGAGGTTGCAGAGAAAGGCTAAATGAGCTCCAGTCCCCATTCATGCTGCATGATAACATTCTCTGTGAATAAAAAGTGTCTTTATCGCCCTTCTCCTCCTCCATGAAAATGAAACCCTGTGACCTACTACTCCAGATGATTATAGCTTTACATTTCTAAGGGAAAAAGAAAAAGCAAGACACCAAAATGAAACGTTGAAGACTATCAGCTGCATGTGCTTTAATTCCAAAGAAAGCATTTGTATGCCTGTCATCCACAGATGTGATATGGAACCCAAAGACTGTTTAATACACCTACTAACCACTGGTTTATTTTAGCCACCCTCACATAAGACTCAATTTGCACTCGATAGCAAGGTGTGACATGGGAAATTTACACCCTTATTTGAGAGATCTCATCAGTCTACAGGAGGACCAAGAGGCATGCCAAGTCCAGAAGGCTTTGCTCCATGCATCTACTTTCCATGTTTTGCCATCCCTCCCCCCAGCTCAGACCTTGTCCATCAGTGGAGAGGAGTTAGTTGTGTACCTTGCTTTTTTCTTGCTCCAATTATGGGATGAGTGAATTCTGACTGCATTTTGATGCCACTTGTAAAGTCCAAGAACAATATGCATTGAGACTTGTAGCTTCTTTCTATATTTTGCTCATTTTTAATACTGTAAAGCCAGAATTCCCAGGGTATTTAAGCAGCCAGAAGTGAAAACAAAAAACCAAAGCCATGGCTGCAATACAATTTATCAGAAACCACAGAAGCACGTGCTTTGTATTGAGGTTTACTCCTCCGTACACAGAATGATGTGGCAGACATATACAAAGGGACTCCTTCAAACTGTCCCCAAAAAAGTAGGATTACACTCATCAAGAACATGTTGGATTTGGCACAGACACTCTTCTTGTGTAATCATTTTAGCAAAAAGGTGCTCCAATTACTTTAATACTATCTTGCACTCTCTGTAGATTCTACTTCTTTAATTGCATTAGGTATTAAATCTGCCCTCCAACCATAACCTGAAGTTTCCATGTAATTAAGCACTCCACCTATGCTATGAACAAATAACATTTCCTCTTTCTGTATATGACTATGCATGTACAAACAAAACCAGCATGTATTATGTTAATAGTGCCTCTTCTCCCCCTCCCGAAAATATTCTTTGCTACTTATAAATTTTGTACGTGTGTATGTTCTCCCAATCATTTTCTGAAAGTGCTTCACAAAAAAAGTTGAAGCCTATCAGCAAAAAGAAATGTGAGAAGGATCCCCATGGAAAAATCAACAGCAAAAAGGGTGCACTGCATCACTCTTCCTATCCCTTAGAGTCCCTTTCATGTTTTCTGTGACACTGAACACAGTGCCATCCCTCTGAACTGAAGCCCAAAGATAGTTCAAAGGTTAGGACATCCCATTTAACTCCCACACAAAGGCTTCAAGATAAAGCGCTACCCTGATTATTTATAGCATAAATCACGACACTGTCCAAAAAGAGTTAGGCACCCAAGCCTGCCTCAATCAGCCTTGTCAATAGGTTGTTGTTTTGCCTTATGCCAGGTTTATATTTGCTGCAATAATCATGTAAATTGAGGGCAAGTCATGCATATATATTTGAAATTTATGTGCTCAGTGTTTACCCAGACCGTTTGGTGAAACTGTGGTGGAAGAACTGTAGCAAAGCAGGACCCAATCAAAGGACATACACAGTGAAACTGCAGAAAAAGCTGTAAAGAAATACTGTCAGAAGCAGATTTTAAAAATACTCAGTTACCAGTAAATGGATTGAGTTTTATGTGACGTGCCCCATCGTTTCAATTATTTATTTCACCCATTTTTATAATTTAAGTCTTTTACAATGAGTTAAGGTATCTTAAGGTATGTAGATTTTAACAGCAAATCTATATTTTCATGAAGATACATATTTGTCATTTTTATTAATGTCTGTAACAGACCCTATTCAGGTTTTAAAATATCTGAGAGAAGAACCTGGTGCTGTTAAAGGGCTGGCTGGACAACATGATGCAATGCTTAAGCTGTGCATAGTTTTTAACTGTAAGCTATTTATTGAAATAAAATGAAGACTCATCATCACATAAATATTTCATGAATTCGTATCAAATTTGCTGAATTGTTAGCTTCAGACAAAAGAAATCAGTGAAAAATGGAAAGGCTTAATTTTGACATTTTGAAAATGAAAGGTTTTGATTTTCTCATTTGAAGTTACTTCCATATACAAATTTTCTTTATTTCATAGAATATTTGAATTTGTTTGAAACCAAAATAAAATCTTTCATTCCACGTCAAACAAAATGTTTCACTCAACTCAAAGCATTGCAGAGTCTGTGGGGTACAGTGGTTATTAGCTGTCAATTCACTGAAATTTTCATCTGATTCACTCTCACTCTGACATGAAACCATCCTTTTTTCCTCATAGGCACTGTGAAACAGAAATGCCTGTTGTTCTCCATCCTCTGCTCTGGGCATTTTTCATATTCAGCATTGATATTCTACAAAATGTTTTTAATATAAGGAAGGCGTACTCAGTACTTCAAATACTTTTTTACTGGTGAGTAAAAAACCCCAGTGTAATAGCAACAGAAATACCCAGAAGTTGATAAATCATGTTTCCTTCCAATTTAGAAAAGCTTCCTTAGAAACCCTTACTTCATGGCCTAGGAACTCAGCCTTTACGTGTTAATTCATGAATGACAATGGGATTCAACGAGCCTTTAAAATCACCCAACTTCACAGTTGTAGCAGCTGTGGTACCATCACACAAGGTGACTTTTCAGCATAATGCAGATTCTGAAGACCAGACGTATCTCACTCACCCTGAAAAGCAGGCATCTGGCTTCTCTGGCAGTGTCGGGGCTTCCACTCTAGGCAATGGAGAGAAACAGGCAGTTCAATTGAGTATTCCATTGTATTCTGGGAGAGGCGTCTCAAACAAGGAGGAGAACATACCTCTGGAAATTCTACCACTAGCAAGTGTCTATAAAGGAGTGTTTGCTGACTGCATTTCAGGGTAGATGTCTAGTTTTAAAATGAGCCTGGCCCTGGCAGCCAGCACAGACCAAAAACTCTCATTCCTCAACTGGGAAAGACCGGTCATATCTGCAGTGTACTTTTCCAGCTCTGTGCATCATTCTCAAATCCCCACAGAGAAGCAGCTCCCATTTCATAGCCAAGTGAGCATCACCATGGAAATGCTGATTTGTTATAGCTCCTCACCCTTGTCTCCATCATGAACACCAGAAGAACTCAGACTAGGAAAACTGCATTTATTTCTGTGTATCTGAGTCCAAATGTCTTGAACATAGTACCTGTTCCAGTTGAAGCTCACAAAAGGAGCAGTTATCAAGCTCTCTGTGCTTCACCTCCAGTTTTCTATCTGAGGAGCAGGTATTCCTGCAGCTATTGCTTTTTTTTTTCTTAGTCACCTTTCACAGAGCATTTAAAGGTTCTGCAATGAACTCTGCTAGTCTGTACAAGAGAATTTGCCTGCCCCACACCCTCCACATTCACAGTATGCTCCTGCTGAACAGCCACTTTTCCTCCCCTCCCAAAACCCAAGCAAGAAATCCCAATAAACCTTCTCATCACCACTGTCTTCAAGAAGCAGAGCAGAAGCAACAAGGGAGAGGACACTTGTGTTTGCCTGCAAGCACACCTCTTCCAGGGATGCTGGCCACTGCTGATGCATGTGGGGCCAAGCCTACGTACCTGCTGCCCTGCCTGCATGCAGCAAAATGCAGCAAAATGCAGCAAAATGGCTTGCACCTGCCTGACAGTCCTCATGGGCACCCATGCTTATTCTTGGCAACCCACCTGAGTGTCTGCTGATGGTTAGAATCCCTTCCATTCCACCATCAAACCCAGGGAAAAGAAACACCACCAGATCCACCTGGAACCAGGCAAGGGGGTGCCATATTCCCAGATACTGATACTGTTGCCCCAAGGACAGTTTTCTTAATAAATTATTACTTCTGAGATTTTTTCCCTGTTGGCTTATCTTTAGACATTCCAGTGATTTAAACCTTGGCATTAGGCAGAATAGTATCATCCAGCCTGACTACAATACACTTTTGTAAAAAGAAATGCATATATTACCTCGTGCTTTCTCACTGAGAGTGTATCTGGGCACAATTCCATTTACTAAAAGAAATATAGAGAAAACTGTTTTTCTAGAGCCTAAGATGTTCTTCTGATAAAAATCATCCTAATACGTCTCTTAGAGAAGAATCTTAGTCTGTGGAAAACTCAAATAAAAAGACCATTACTGCAAAGTAAAACACATTTGCTGTTTTTATCTTATTTTCAGTAGTATTATTGTGGATTATTTGTGTCTAATTGTTATTTCTTCTTTTGTGTTTTTTCTTTAACTCAGAGTATATTCAGAATTCTACATAGAATTGCACTGGATCCAGTGCTATCCAAGGAAATTGTGCTGTCATCCAACCACTACAATGACTTCTCTGTAAGTTGAAGCAAGAAAAATAACTGAGATGAAGGCACTGGGAAAGATCTCATATAAGTGCTATCTCCTACTAGCAAACATATATTCTGTGTCATTTAAACACGGTATATTCCAGAAGTTTTTTATGATGTTTGAATTTCCTTTTAGGAAAGTACACTAAAAGGCAGGGTTTTATTTTATTGAACAGATGTACAATTTGCTGAGAAAAGTCAAATCATTCTATGTTTTGCACTTTACATACATTCTGAGTAGTGTGTCAAAGAGGATGAGCTGCAGAAATCAGAATCATCTCTTTTGGGACTGATTGTTGGGTAGCAGAATTCCAATGATTATTACAGAAACTGTTCTCCTTACTTACGTGTCTAAATAAGAATCACATCTAAAATATTAGCTGCTAATTTAGTCTGGATCCCTCTTCTGTCTGCTGATGTTATGGGTGATTTACCAGATTTTAGATACACCTGCCAGATAATTAATGCACTGGCAGAGCTTTAATGCCTTTCTCAAGCTCTGTTAATTTCCCACATGTTTGAATCTCAGGCATAAAATCACCTTTTAGTGGAGTTCACAATATAATATGAAATAATGAAAAAAAAACAAACAACAAAACAAAAACCCAGAAGATTTATAATTTGTGTTTAACTGTAAATGCATGGGCATGCAAGTAGCAGGCGCACAAGCAGAGTCATTCTGATTTGTCAATCGATAGGGAATGCTTGTCTTATTTCAGATCACAGGTATTATTAGCACTATGCTCATTTTCTCTGCAGATGCTGTACATGCTGCAAAGGAATGGCATGTGCCTGTCCAGCCTCCTCAGAGTCACCCACAGCTATCACACTGGCATTTCATGACTGCCCTCATTACTATCACCACATGATGTGCAAATGAGAGAGCTCCACGTGAAAAGTCTACCAATTCCTGAGATCTTGAGACTCATCAAGACTATACCCATTTTGAAGGGAAATAAAATGTTTTGAAAATGCATTAAAAGAAATCCCATATGGAGGGAAATTACTGAAATAACATGTCAATATGGGAAATAATCTTCCAGACCACTCATTTGTACAATTTGAAAATTACTCATTCACTGGTAAGATACACTCGATTGTGGAGACATAAAAGGTAGCAATCCTTTCCATAATTATTTTAGCAATACATATGTAAATGGCATTACAATTGAATCTTGCTCAGAAAATCCTTCTGTGTATTGGCAGAACATGGATTTATATAAGAAATATCTACAAAAAAAGGAGTGCAAAATAACAGAGAAGGAAGACAAGTTAAGGGAAAAGCCCCAGAAACTTAAGCTATGTGTAGTTACAATGTGGGGTTTAAGGTTAATGACAGCTACCTGAAATAACCACTTTAATTGCCTACTTTATATGTAATAAACAGCAGTTATGGATAAATAATCATACAAATTAATTTTTAGAAGCTGTCACTGAATGACAGATCTTCAGAACATGTTGTAATCGCACACTAATACCCCCAAACAAGAAGACCAAAAAATCCCACATTGGAAGACTTTACAACAAATCTTACTATGATGGTGTCTTGACTCAAGAATTCACAAGCCAACTTGAGTTCCAAAAGGTGGGGTTATCAAAAGCACAAGCCCTGTGAGGCAAGGTGTGCAATATGCAGCGTCCTTCTGGAAGAAGGCTCTGCTGGAAACAGGTTCAGAAGAGAAAGCCATAAGGTCTTGGTGGCTGCAAAGCCATATCAGAGAAAATGAAGAGCTGGGGAGCCAATGTTGGCTCTTCATGGTTTGCTGCAGGATATGAAAAGACCCAGCAAAAGAATAATTTTCTTCTCACAAAAAAATTCTTCTAACATGGAACCCCCAGGAGGGTCATAAACTATAAACATTCCTAGCTGTTAATTTACCTCAGCTGTTAACAGATTTTTATTTTTGTCCTGACATTATTTTATATGAAACATAACAAAGGCAGCCGAGTTTTCTGTGTCACCTTCACAACCAGGAGAGAGAATTTCCCCCTGTGCTATGATATCAATAGCTCTGTGTTGAAGTACAGATGATTATGAGAAAGTTGAAGAGATCTATCACTGAAAAGGGATTGTTGCCAGTAGTTTTCATCTCTGTTACCACTGTTAAACCTTTCTAAATGTTATCAAAACAAGAGCATTGGTACTGATGAGGTTATGCAATATATTATACTCACTGTTGAAACCACTGTTCATATGAAAACCAATGGGTGAAAAAGGCAAAAACGGAGAACTTCTGATACTGCCATCTCAGAGTTTTATGTCATCTTATTCTTCATGTAACTTCTCAGCATAATCTGATCCCTTAACTATTCTGATGTGGCCATGGGTACATCTCCTATACCTGGAGAAAAGCCCTTTTCCACCTCCACTCATGTAACTCAGCCAAGGTAAGGCTGTCAGAAGCTGTGCTTCTCCAGTCTGGTCTTCACTCACAGCATTCCACCTCCCACTGCTCTTGCAATGCATAAAGGATGCAGTCGAGAAGATAGAATCACACTCAGCATGAGAACTGAGTATGGAGTCTGGGTGTCAGTCCTTTCCTAAATGTCTTGCACTCTAGTAACTATGACCTCCTACATAATCTAAAATATCTAAAATACCCTAAAACTCCACCCATATAAGGAGGTAAGTCCTCTGTTTGCTACCTTAATTTACATTTTTTCTTTGAATTAGGAGGCATTCCTAATGAATGGGCCAGTTCAGCAAGTCATAGTAATTGCTTTGTAAGTCTGCCCTGACCTAGAAGGCACATTATGTTCTTTTTCTGTCACCACTGAGCTGCAAAGTACCATCATCACCTGCTTCATGCATGTAACCTTGCTTTTTTTCCAGAAAAAATACAGAACATTAATGTTTATTGATGAACTCTCTTTTCTGCATCATTAACAGTTTTGCCATCTTCATCAAGTAACACCTTATTCTGTTGCTAGGATATCTTTTTTTTCTAACATACTTAAATAATCTTTACTGTCCCCAGCTCTGCTAACCATTGATTTTTCCCTGATGTCTTCAGCTTCCCTCATCAATTATCTACACTTTGTAACTTCTAACTTATATTGATTACCATCTCCTAAGCTTTTTTTTTTAAATTTAGCTATAATATTGCTTCTTCATTTCTAATTACTGCCTTTTACATAATCCTGAAACAGAATGGGTTTTTAGACAAAAAAGTCCCACTCTGTGAGAGAATCCATATCTCCTCATCCAATAAAATCCATTTTAAAAACTCTTTGCATTTTTATAGCAAAAGATTTTCCCACAGTATTTTACTACTAGTTTTCCTCAGCTTTGTGTATTGATCCTTCTGAGGAGCAAAGCAGATATATTACTTGTTCTTTAATGCCAGGCATCTGTATGCCCATAGTGAATGCAACCAAGCTGTGATCACAGGGCCCTCACCAGCCACTCAGGTAAAACTTCTTTATCCATTGTAAGAAAATTTTAGAAAGCAGTTGCTTCCTGAGGTAGGATATTCTCATCCATCTTTTATTCAAACTTAAAAATGTGTTAGCATTGTCTTCAGGAGGCAGCATGTCTCCCACTGTGATGCCCTACATCCCTGCCACACAGACAGAAATGTAAGCAGCACCTTACAGATTTTACCCTTTCTGTTAACCTTGTGAGTGATCTGAGGATATCCACCACCACAGTTCACTGAGGCTCTGCTGATTAATATTGACCCACATGCTTTCAAGATTCCCATATTATCCATATTCATACCACAGGCAGCACTGGCTTTATGCAGGCTGTACTGTAAATTCTCCCCACTCTCTCCCCACCCTTCTTGCCCTCTCTGTCTTTCATAAGCAAGATAGAAACCAATGACCTTAATATTTCAGGGTTAGAAACCAACCTATTAGTTTTTAGAAAAAGCATTTGTACCATAATTGCATCATTTCTTCAGGGATAATGTTTCATTCCTACAGCTTGTCTGAAGTACTGCAATTACTAAGCAATAAGATTATCTCTTTATCTGACATTCTATATCACATTGACTAATTTTGTTTTGCAAAAAAATCGGAGTTTGAACTCTTTGCTGCTCTCTCTTTTGTTTTATGTCTCCTTTGATGACTTATCTAGTTCCTTTTCCTTGCACTTTGTATGTATAGGACTCTATGATCTGGGTGGGATGTGATGCATAATTTTCCATAGAACCTTAACTTCCAGTTTCACTTCAGAAGGACAGTCATTTATCCAAGCCCTGGGTCTCCTAACTTTTCTGTTTTTTCCCTCATTCACTTGAAATGAAATCTAAGAAAATCAAACTGGCTTTTCTCCATGTCCTTGCCCAAAGTCTTCTATAATTTGCATAATTCTACATTTACCCAAATAATTTCCTCTATTATTAGTAACCATTGGTGGAAACTTGCCAATCTTACAGTTTCATTCAATTTTTTTAATGCTAGGGAGACAGCTGACAGATTTCTTGCTGAATTCTGTATTTATTCGCCTAAACATAGCACTGCCTGTGTTACTTGAATTTTAGGATGACTGAAGAACCTCGTAGCAGCAGACTAAATCTACAATTCCACAAGCTGTAACCCCTCAAGTATCTCTCCAGTGGCTCTCTCTTCTGCTTTACTAGAGGAAGATTCTCCTGTAATTTTTTTTTCAGTGGGTATCTAAAAAAGGGCTGGTATTTCTATCAGGCTGCATGTCTTCTGGTTTACTTCCATCATCTCATCATATTTCTAACATTTCTAATTTTTTCTTTTCTCCTTCTCACACATTCCTCCCTTTAGTATTTCAACATCTGTTTGTCCAAGTGTGTTTCTTTCAAATACTGCTCATTTTCAGGACCCAGGCTTGTAAAATCACATAGGTTCTCCTTTGTTGCTGATTAGCTTGCACTCATATCCATAATTTTTATCTAAATGAGACAGAAAATCTCATTTTCTATCAAGAAAAGTCAGTCCAAAGTAACTGCAAATTCTGGGTCTCACCAGAGGGCCACTGAACCTGTCACTGCAAAAATATTCAGATGTCTTCAGGAGGCTCAGAAAAAACTTTGCTTTGCCAATCACAGAGCGAACAGCAAGCCCTGTCCAATAGAGACAACTGAATGAAGAACAGGAGAAAGGTGCAAATGCTTTGGCAAAACACCAGACAGACCTTTTCACCTCTTCACTCAGAAGCAGCCTTGCCCAGCTGAGCTCTCCTTAGCATAATCACTGCCACATCCCTGTCTATATTTTACGTAGTATTCAACCATTCTCATTTTATGAACTATATCACCCTGTGAGACCACAACTAGTTCATTTAGGACTGCTGGAGAATAAATGATACCTCATTTAAGTTATTATCTGAAGATTTATGCAGATTAGCACAGATATGTCATTGTAAACTACGTATGGATTCACAACTTCAGCAGTCTGAAAAAATCACAAGGGGTCTAGCTACAGTTATGCATGTGGGCTTAGAAACATCCCTCTTGACTTCAGAAACCTACTTGAGGCTCCCAAACTGAAAGTGCAGTCACCTTTGCCTCCATATTTATGCAAAGATAGGTGATGAAACGAAGAATGATAGGTGGATTGAGTTTCTCTTGAAAAGAGACAGAAATCAAACTGCCTTCCAGAAACTGATTGTCCCTCTCCCCCTCACTGTATGGAGGGGGTCTCTGCAACAACAGTTAGGTGTGCTGGTCCTCACAAAGGTCAACACCTAGCAAATACCAGAGAAAATTGACAATATTTGCTTCCTTTGAATTACAGTGCTTTCCCAAAATAGACTGGCCAGCTTCCTTCCAAAGAGCTATTTTAGTTGTGAATTTTTCTAACAGGCAGCTTTTGTGTTTCTGCTCAGACAGAACCAGTGATTTGATGCATTAATAACACCTCAGTACTAAGGCAACTTGAGATTACAAAATGTTGAAGATGTGTGGTGATCCGATCTTAATGTGCTTTTCCTGAGGAGTGCTGCAATGAAGCCAGTTTTTAAGTGTCATTATGACACACTCCTGGGTTTTCACTTTGACTTCTTTTCACATCTTGTTGAGCTTTCCAGTGTCTGAAAAGGTCATTTTGATATGTGGAGGTCACATGTTAAAAACCTGAAAGCAAGATCCCTCGCTAATGGTGAACTGAAAGCAATTGTTTGGCAGTTCATCATATAAATTGCTCTGTACATTTTTGGGGAGCATAAAAGGAAAAATTGTACTCTGTCCTCTAAGGAGGGGATGTAAAGATTATGTCCAAGAAACATTGTTCAGCCACTGCGAGCATGAATGTGGATTAGAATAAGTGGATGGGGAGAGAAAAAGCCACTCCTTTCAGTGAGCAGCCACAAGAGTACTGGCAGGTGAGAGGAGGTAAAAAGGAAGTCTGGGGATTTATAAATAACAAGAAGAAGATATAATATTATTCCTAAATGCAAATATAGAGGCAGCAAGTCTACAAAGCTGACATCTACAAGGCTAACATCAGACTTTTGTTACACAGTCAAGTTAGAATATCTAAATTTAATACAGATTGTCATAACTTTCATTTAAAAATTGTGCTAATTCATTTTTGGAAATGCATATTTTGTTTTAGGGATGGTTTATTCCAGTTTAGGTGGAACAAAGTGCTCAGCAATTTTAATGAGGCAAAGTAACGTCAATTAAAACCAATGAAGGAGACCTCCCACAGCCTGCTCTGGCACTTGAGGCACTCTGTCTTAAAGACATACTGAAAGTAAACAGATGCAATCTATCTGATCTGTCAGAAAAAACATTTTCTTCAAATGTGTCAGTGTTGAGAACAATATATAAGGCTGGTTCCCTTGGTGGATTGGAGGAAGGAAGAACGTAGGTCATTACAAAAAAAGGAATCATGTCGATACATAAAATTCTGCCTCAAGTCCTTTTCTCCCCAATCTGAAACAGCACCTGGAGAAACAATCCACAGAAATTTCCTCCCTGCACAGAGCCAGCATGCCATTAGTTCTTTCAAGAACAATACTCCTTTGGGACTCAGGGAGGGTGTTATTTGCAAGCTATGAATCAGACCATCACACTCTGGCTCTGCTAGCAGGACTCATCCCACCAAAATGGGCTGGACTACTCAAGGGAGCAGCAACACAGGTGGGACCTAAAAGACTGGGATCTGAACCAGGTATTACTATTTGATCATAATAATATTTACAGTACTTAACTATAGTGTAGTCCTTCTTTAGCACTCAGATATCAAGAAACATAAAAGATACAATTACATATATGCCTAGCAACATGCTATACAAATACTGGCCAGCAAGGCTGGAGGGAAAAATAAAAGGGTTAAACAAAAAGATAGTCTGGGCTTCAAGAGCTCAGATGTGTTTAGAGCCTAAAAGGAAACCATGAAAAAAGTTGCACCAAAATTTACAGGGAAAGCACAAACAGTTCCATTTGTTTCTTTTTATGGTGATCATAGGCAAAATAGAAATGCTAGCAGCAGTAAGAGAGGATTTTTGGGAAGCATTTGTATTGTTCTGTTTCATTTCTAGTTTTCCATCTCTATTTTACCTGCTAACATTTCAGACTCAGGTTTGCAGAAAGGCTAGGATGGAGAGAGACCAGATATTTTAATATATATGCACCTGACTTGGTAAAAACATGTTTACCATTGTCCAGTCAAGTATTGCCACTGGGAGCAATGACTGGTTGTGAAAGAAATGGGAAGCACCGTGAAGCTCTTCCAAGTCCAGCAACTTGATGAGCAAAATCTCAGTAATGTGATGACCTCTGACACTGGGTGTGTACCGTATTCTTCCCTGAATCAGCATCTCAGCAGAGCAGGAATGCCTCTAAATGATGGTATGAGTGTTTTTCATACAGAATTGTAAAATATACCAATTGTAAAATATTTTAATATTCTGTGCAGTTGGAGATGACATCAGACCTTCTGAAATATATAGTAAACCTCTGGATCACAATTCAAAGTGTATGTTCTACCTGGTCTGCTGAGGACGTAACTGTACAAAACTAGGATGCCTTTAATGAATAAAACACTAGTCACTGATACCATGTGCATTATACATACTTTCCACTTCACTGGCAAAGCAGTTACAGCTTTCACTGCCTGGAGCCATCTTACATTGGACTGTGACTGTATCACATCTGAGAACATAAGCACATTGAGGCAGTGCAGTCTCTGAACAGGAAGCGTTGAAATGAGACCAAACATGCTGCCCAAAATGTTCCTGGCACCTCTGCCTCTGAGTCAGCAGCAAACCCACACCTCAGCCTGTTCCTGGGGTCACCGTGCAGCTCTGCCCAGAGGATCAAACCACATGTTTGCCTCTGCTCAGAAGAGCTGCCACTCAGCTTCTGGTTGTTTGGCCAGATTTCAGTGCAAACAGTCAGACCCTGTCTACTACCTCTACTTCTACAGCAGTTTCAACAGAGTATTGTAAATCCATTATTTTTCTGCCCTAAACTATCATTTTTTATCACTCCACACTGCTAATATAACTACCATAATCCATGCCAAAAGCATAAAGCAGCAATACTCAAAACCACATTAAGGCTTTAATATAAGCTTGCATTCAGCAGGGCAAATTTAAAGTACCTCAGCACTAATTGCATAAAAAGACCCCAGCACCAGGATCCTACCTGATTTGAACCTGGCAGAGAGTGTGCCCTTGATAATCCAGAAATGCCAAAGAAATTCAAGCTGGAAATACATGAGAAACTGGCCCTAATCCTGCCAACTGTAGGAGAATAATGCTTCATCAATACATGCATTGATTTAACCATATTTATTCCAAATTGGTTTTAGGACAAATTTAAAGCAATCTGGAAGCAGCTTACTTTTGTGCAGTGTTATCAGAGAAGAGTGGTAGATAATGTTTGAGTTTTTCTTCAGGATCCAGCTACACCAAATCAAACAGCTCCTCCAGGAAAATATGAATGTTAATGGAAAGACTCATGATAAATCATTGTCTTAACCTGGCATTCAAGTGTCTCAGCTTCCTTCATGCATGGCATCAAGTCCCATCTGATGGTGAGTGTCTACATGTGCAATACATGGACAATGTACTGGATATTTGTCTGACTGCATGAGCCAAGAGGAGCAGGGGTACACTAAATGATGGGGCTCTAGGGACAGCCCACACCCTGCCACGGGTGCCCCGTCCCCAGAACCTCAGTGCAAGGTGCACCTTGCCAGCAGCAGACAGCTCTCACCAGTCAGCAACAGCTCTACACCACAGGAAAGGTTGGGAGCTGCAAAATGCCCATCTTCTGTGGAATCTCCTAGACCATTCACAAATAGTACACAAGCTGTGTGCTGGATTTAGTGTAAATTCACTGAGTTTTTCTCAATTCCACCCACTCTCATTCCAGACTGAGAAAGACCATAAACAACTTTTTCATAAAAGCAAGTTGATTAGGTTTGCTTTTTTGCTATTTTTGTCTAAGAGTGCTTGAAGTTTACTCCCATTGTATACTGATCAATATAACAGTCCCTCATGCATCCCCCCAGATCTGGTGGTGAATGTATAAAAACACAGAAATGTGAGTAGTTCAGCTGTCATTTGCATCTGTGCAAATCAGGCCTAACTTGATTAAATAAATGTAATTGCACCAATCAAAACAAAAGTTTAAACACCTTATTTCAAATACTTTTGACAGACTACAGTTAGTGCAATAAGATTTAAACTAATGAAAATTTCAACTGTTATGGAAAAAAAAAGAATATGTTGATTTCCTATTTTCAGTTAAACGTTTCTTTTTCTCATCACACCTTTCCAGCAGAGCAAATATTTTTGATTAGGCCTAGTTTAGTGTTTCCTAAGAGATCTATGATAAAGACTATATCCAAAGCATTCAGCTTTCTATTTCCTGATTCTGGCATTTCATTCACTTTAGTGTAAACTTATCCAGTCAAGAAAGGCCCTCTTTTTTTTTTTTTCTTCAGAGTCCTTATAATCCAGGTCCTTTCGCCTAGCCATAATGCATCCTACTTTACTTAATGTCAGGTAGATCTTCTACAAATTCAAAGCAGATTGCTTTTTCCTTTCCTGCTCTCCAGGCTATTTTTAGTTACCCATACGAGTCTCAATACATCCAGAAAAAACTGCCTTTTGCCTTTTGGCTTTGGGAAGTGGGAATTATTTCTGAAGAAATTTATAAATATTTGCTCTGAATGCCTGAACAAATGAGTTACTTCCTGTGACTTGCCTCTTGATACCTTAAATCTGTTAACATTTTGGCATCAGATCCTCTGTTCCCTCAGTGTCTCAGATCACAGTGTGAACCGATGGCTTATGAAAAAAGGACAAAGTAATCTCTGGAAACACTGAGAACCAAGACAAAATAATTAAATAAAAATAGAAAGAAAAACACCTTAGGCTCATCTGAAAGCAGATGCTGGACTGAGCAAACATTAGGAGTTTCTGGTGCCTCTATTATTATGATGGTTTTACTGTTGTTCCTCCTACATCTCCAAAAGGCAGATTTAAAAGGCTTCATGTCAGTGGGTCCCTCATGGCCCTCGGGCTGCTGCTGCTTAGGATTTATGAGAGACTGCAGAGACCTCAGAACACACTCAGGAGGAGAACAAAGAATTTGGTGCATTTACAGCCACTTCTCCATCCTCCAGCCAGGGATTTTGCTCCAGCTATGCTCACTTCACTCCGGAGACAAGCAGAGCCAGTCAGTGCCTGGTTAGCCCAGGCTTCTAGTTTGATGGGAAAAATATTCTTATCAGACACTGAAAATTTCCTATAGGTGCATTTATTGCTCTCAGAAACTGGGCTTGGAGGATGCTCCAGTTCTGAGAGTGGGAAGCAAGTTGAAAGCATTATTTTTTAATGTCAGGGCAGGACTGACCTTCAAAAACAGATCCACAGTTGCCACTAATTCAAGGAAAACTCCAATTGTGAATTGTAGGGGCTGGACATCCCTCAGACAACAGGATCACATGCAAATTCTAATTTCTGCATTCTCTGCTCTGAAACAAACCAACTGCCCAGAACAAGATCACTTATGGAAGGGGAATATATCTACATCAGCTAGTTTTAGTCTTTCCCAAAATGACTACACTCCAGAAGCACTAACAAAGAAGCAGATGTAAGATTTTCTATGACTTATCTCCAAGGCAATTATTTATAAATCTCCTTGATTCATTATGTGCCAAGCCTAAATTAACCCCCTAGTTTAATAACAGAACTGTATATGTAGCCTTGCACATTGTGCATGCTAGGCATTTTGCTTTATAGATTGTTTTTGACAGCATGAAGCAATTTTGTCTCTTTTTTATATTTTAGGCAGAAAAATAACTTTCTCAAAGAAAAGACCTTGGCTAGCACCAGTTGCTGTGAGATCTTTTATCTAGATCCTTCTGAAGATTTCTGAAGGGTCAGGGAAAGCTGGCATTGTATTTGGTTGAGAACTGCACAGAAAAAGCACATACCTAGATGCTTACTTGCACACACACACACTGAGTTATGTAAAAAACTTCAAAGTATGGTCTTCATCTCCTCCTTCTCATGATAAAATAAAATTAAACGGCATGAGTCCCTAAAGACTAAGGATTACCTATTTTGCTTATCCAACAGGCATCATACTGCTGGTGGCCAGAGGCAGTGCAAACCAGGAAGGATGGGGCAGCTGGCATGCTATGGTGGAGTTCTGTCTGCGCTGTAATCTCTGCAGCATCAGCTACACATTTGAAGGGGCAATGCTATTTATGCTGTGTAAAAAACATGACAAAATTCATGTTTGGAAGCTGATTGTATTTTTTTTTGACTCCTCTCCATCCAAACACCAATTGCTGTTGCTTTTTAATGAAAGTCAGTAAAGGATTTTAATTTAGGCTGTCAGTCAAAAATAATGGAAGAGCTAGAAGGCCTGACACTGCTTCTTTTCTGTGTGTTGACTAAAGCTGTGACAGGGGGTGTTTCAGCAGGGGTGAGGAAGGAAAGACCAGGGCCAGAATAATTAGCAACTGGGCCTTATCTAGGACAAATATTACAAGGGAATAAAGTCATTAAAAAGCTGCATATTTGCTGATGTGAGAGCAGATGTGGCTTCTTTTCACAGGAATAAAAAAATAATCAAAGCAATAGAAATTGTGTTCTGTGTTGTTACAGTACCTAGCAGAAACTCCTCTTTCATCATGTGCAGGAAAGTTAAACTGAGAACAGGATCTCTTAAATGAATGTCCACAACCATATGCAGCATGGGGCTGGCTATGTCCAGGAGCCTGACCAGCTGAGCAAGGCAATGAAAACCTGGGGGTACTGGTGACTGGAGGCCAGCCTTGCAAACCATCCCTGTGTCTGCACAGAGGTGTCACCCATGGCACTGAGCCCCTTGGGGCAGTAGGGACTCCCCCCTTGTGTTCCTCACATCTCCAAGCCAGCTCTAGAGCAGCCCACTGCAGTGGAGTAGACAGGTGAAAGTAAGCAAGGCAGATCCATACCTGTTCCCCTAGGGACACCCACGGAACGTGGGGAGATGGAGCTGCTGGCTCAGGTTGGGGTGGCAGGTCCCACAGACAGGACTGTCTCCAAGTGCAAGGACCCTAATGCAGAGGGACTTATGTGTGCACAAAATGGAGGAGAAGCTTCCTCATGCCTCTTCTGTTCCTCATCACACTCATTTTCATAGAATCATTTGATTTGGAAAGGACTTTTCAGATCATCAAGTCTAACCATTAACCTGTCACTGCCAAGTCCAACACTAAACCATGCCCCCATGTCCACATATCTTTTCAATACCTCAAGGATAGTGACTCCACCACTTCTCTGGGCAGCCTGTCCAAATGTTTGACAATGCTTTTAGTGAAGAAATATTTCCTAATATCCAATCTAAACCTCCTTGGTACAACTTGAGGCCATTTCCTCTTGTCCTATGTCCTGTCACTTGGTGGAAGAGACTGATACCCACCTGGATGCAACCTCCTTTAAGAAGGCTGTAAGAGAATCATAATGTCCCCACTGAGCCTCCTTTTGTCCAGGCTAAACAACCTCAGCTCCCTCAGCCACTCCTCATCAGACTTGTGCTCCAGACCCGTCCCCAGCTCCTCTGCCCTTCTCTGGACACTCTCCAGCCCCTCAGTGTCTTTCTTGTACTGAGGGGCCCAGAACTGAGCACAGGATTTGAGGAGTGGCCTCACCAGTGCTGAGTACAGGGGACAATCCCTGCCCTGGTCCTGCTGGCCATGCTATTGCTGATACAGGCCAGGATGCCATTGGCCTTCTTGGCCACCTGGGCACACCTGGCTCATGTCCAGCTGCTGTCACCAGCACCCCCAGGTCCTTTTCCACTGGGCAGCTTTCCAGCCACTCTGCCCCCAGCCTGTAGCAACACTTGGGGTTATTGGGGTGATCTAAAGGCAGGACCCAGCACTTTGCATGATGAACCTCATGCAATTGGCTTTGTCCCATTGATCCAGCCTGTCCAGATTCCTCTGCAGAGCCTTCCTGCCCTCCAGCAGATCAACACTCCTGCCCAGCCTGGTGTCATCTGACTGAGAGTGGGCTCGATCCCCTCATCCAAATCATTGATAAATATATTAATCCAGACTGGCCCCAATACTGAGTCCTGGGAAACTCCACAGTGACTGGCCACCAACTGGATGCAACTGCATTCACCCCTGTTCTCTGGGCCTGTTTCTACCCAGTGAACAGTGTTCCACTCCCTAGTGCTTAATGCTTTTTCTTCCATCTGTCCCTCCTTTCATTATTTCAAGAGGAAGTGGTGTCTGGTTCTGTTAACTGCTTTGACGTTAATTTCCTATATGTTGTAGGAGAATGACATCTATAAAAAGCTATCTGTCTATCTATCTATCTATCTATCTATCTATCTATCTATCTATCTGTCTGTCTATCTATCTATCTATCTATCTATCTATCTATCTATCTATCTATCTATCCATCACAAATGAAGAAACAGCTCAGCCTTAAATGAGATGCAACTCCTGATTAAATTGCTACATTTGTTATATTTGGCATGCTATAACCTTGAATACTAAAAAACTGGGAAAAAAATAAGGCTATATGAAAACAGAAGGATGATATTTATGTACCAGACAGAGTTATGCTTCAATCATTTTGGTTAAGATGCTCAGTTTTACTCCTTCAGTTGCTTTGTAAAAGGGCTACAAGTCCAAGTCTCCTTTTAATTCCAGCATTCTGGGACTCATTATTTGCCATCCACGATGTTATTAATTCTGGCTGCCTGAACATTTTCATTATCAGAGGAAAAGGAGGTAACCAAAGATAACTTGGCGGGCATTATTCCTGTTTAGGTGCTCCTCTGAGATTTCCTTTTGACTGCAATGTATTTCATTAATTCGGAGGACATTCTGGCATGGATGTCTAATTAGATCTGCTTAATGGATTTCATGTCACAGAGGCATGTAAATCTTGCCACGAAAGACAAGGTTTGTATTGAGAGATAATATCTTTTATTAGACTCCCAGATAGAATTGAAAGGGATAGACATAATTTTCACTTTTTTTAAAAAAAATGTTTTGCTATAGACTTTCTAACCTCCTTTCTTACCTCTTCAGACACCAGAGCTACAAAGATCTGACTGAGGCAGTCTCTTCATGGCTTATTTTAACAATCACTCGCTCTTCAATAACCTTTTGCCACATATGTATTTTTCTTTTTTCTTCCAGAAATTTAGTCTTCTGATATTCATCTGTTTTACCACCCACTGCATGTTATATGCTATGAATATTTATTCCAGTTTACTTATTCAGATGAGGATGGTATCCCAGATGGGGTTTCCTTCCAGATTTCTATATCCAAACATCACCCACTCCCAGAGACTACAAAATGCTACTGGAGACATTACATTTTTTGTGTCACTGCCCACTTGACTTGAGTCAAGTGCATATTCGTCAGTTGCATACATTTATCAGTTTGAATACCCAAGACTACCCTTAAAATATCCATTCATTCATCTTAAAATCTTTAATAGAGTCCTGCAATCTTTGGGGGGAGAGGAGTTGCTGTGCCTGACTTGTGGCTCACCTGTTCTTGTAACAGCAGTGTAGAAAGTGCACATACAGGCCTAATATATTAGACACCAAAGAAGAATTTATGGTGGCTTTTTATGCCTGATACTGGTATATTCTGCAAATCATGCAAAATAGATTACTAACATATCAAAAACTAGTACTTTTAACTAGTTTGGTATTATATTCCTTGAGGTCTTAGGATACAGTTCAACAGGAACTTCAGATCTGTTTTGGCAGACACTACAAAAAATATGGATTGACCTTGCTGGATTTCTCATAAATTTCCAATCCCCTTTTTCATGTTGCTAAAGACATGGTTTCAGTTATATCCCAAGATAAATTGCATAGGCTTGTTCTTTGTGACACCAATGCTGTATCATAAGCCACTGTGTATGACACTACCTTCAAAACAACACGTACGTATGTTTGTAAGTCACAAAAATTGCCACTTCTAAAAGCACAGTATTGTTTTATATTCTTGGAAAAAAGTCTTTTGTGAAAAAAAATCTCTTAGCTGTAGAAACTAGAAATTAATTATCTCACATATAGTTTTGGTTTGCAGTGGATGGCAGGGGGGATGTATCAACTCCTACCTCATCAAGATATAGCTTTATTTTTTAATGGGTAATCAGTTATGAGTCAAAACTGATTTTTTAAAACCTCAGTTTTAGGGTATCTCAACGCTGATTTTCAAAGATTAGGCAACAAGAAACTTCTAGAGATCAGACCATTTAAGATATTTGTAATTTAGCACCTGAAAACAGAAGTTGTAGAAATGTTTTTCTTATGAACAATTTAATTTTAGTTTTGATTAGTCAATGCTTATTAAAATATAAAATTAGGCACATCTCATATCTAAAACAGTTGTACCTTAAAATAATATTGCCTTTCTATTTTCCAAAATTACATTCTTCCCCAAGCCCAAACAACGAAGTAAACTTCCCACATCAGGTTATGCTCTTTGTAATACTGGTAATAGCTATTCAAAATGATGTGTCTTCACGGTCTTCTTAGAGCTAAGTGAGAGTGGGTTTTGGCAAACAGAAGCTCCACCAAGCAGGTTTGTAAAAAGCAAGCACTTGCTGATATAGCAAGACCTTTAAATTGGGTAACCTGGAAACTGGTTACCACACTTATCCATCACCCCAAGACACAACACCATAAAGGGTTCAACTTCAGTCTGGATCAGTCACACGAAAAGCCATTAGCATTGGTAATTGCTGCTCAGTGGCCTTTAGGAAATGATTGCATGGTCTCAATTCAGTTCACTCAGCACAGGTGGCCACATCACAGAAACCAACCTGGGCAGGAAGACCAGCTGGCCCCTTCTCCTCAGAAGCCCCTTCCTCCTGAGCGTATCTGGGCTGTACCCAGCAAGGGGAGACACAAGACAGGTATTTCCCACCATCAATTAGCTGCTTCTCTCGAACGAGAGACTCACTTCTAGGAGGGAGGAAGAAAAAATTCTGGAACCTCATGATAAGCCTAGGGTATTAATAAAAGCAGTTTGGATTATAGCATAAAGTAGAGCCTTTATCATCTGCAGTTCAATCTATCAACTTAAAAAAATGTGAAATCACAGGACTGGCTTCAACACCACATGAAACAAAAAGCTTAAATAAAGGCTATTTGGGGAAGTAGTTCTAAAAGATAAAGAAAAGAGGATATCCAAGACTGAAGGTCATACTAGACATTACTCCTACCCTGTAAAGCTTAAAGTACTGAATAAAGTGTTGTGGTAACATAGGGCATAATAGCTGTCATAAGATTTTCTTGAAGAACATACATGAGAAGGGGGACAGGTCCAGGAGAGAATCTCAGAATCACAGAAGTGGAGGGAGTTATAAGCTTTCAAACTGTGTTTTATTTGCCTGCTGCTTTAGCCACTTTAATTTCTTCCTAAAACTTGAACCTCCTTCTAAGCTTCTGGTTTCTTCAAGGTGCAATTTATCACAGTCCTGTTTCATTTTGAAATGCACTAAAGCATCAAGGCAAAAAGGGAAGATGAAGTCTATTTAATCCCTCTGTTGCACTGCACTAAGAGCAAGCAAACAGGGAGTTGTAAGTTTATGAGGAAGGCAGAAGAAGAAATAGGAATGGAGTAATCTCATTGCATTTGGGTACAGAGATCCCTTTAAAAGCAGTAATAAGCTTCCAGAGCTCAGCTATTTGATTGTAGAGCGGAAAAACACTTTCAGCCTCAACTTGACATCATTTGGCATCTCCTTAACTAGCAGGGCAAAGAACACACTGCTACTTTACATGGCTATGAAGTACACACCACAAGAGATTTTAGCTGCAGTGAGGGCCAAGTGCAGACATCAAAGGCTGGCATTTGGATGCAAAGAAGTGAGAAACACACTTTATTTCTCATAATGAGAAATGCGACTTACGCTTTATCAACCCCGAACTTCTAATAGGAGTTACATAACACAAAGCCCTGCTCCTCTCTGCTGACTGCCAAATAGCTATCAAATATTAAAGAGATGAGCACGGGCTCTGGGAGGGGGTTGTGTGATCACGGTGCAGCAGCCTTAATGTGCACGTGTGTGTGCATGTGCCTCTGTGTAGGTGCGCAAGAGACTCTTCACAGCAGGGTGCATCCTGAAGGTCAGTAAATAAACCCATAAACCTCCCCTCTCTGTGTTACACTCCTACCATTCCCAGCTGCCCCAGGAGTAAGGGGCCCTAAGGAGGAAGGGAAAGAATTGGGTCAAGCACTGTTTGCAGCCACTCTGCTGATGAAGTTAATGAACTGTCAGGGATGGGCTGTTGATCTCAGAATGAAAGAATTATTTGGGTTTGGAAGGGAACTCAAAGACCATCTAGCTCCAATGCTATGGGCAGGGGCATCTGCCACCAGCCCAGGTAGCTCAAAGCCACATCTGACCCAGCCTTCAACACTTCTAGGGTGGGACATCTACAATTTTTCTGAGCAACATTTTCCAGTGCTTCACCACCCTCACAGTAAAGAATTTATTCCTAATATCTAATCTAAATATGGTCTCTTTCAGTTTAAAACCATTCCTATCACTACAAGCAAGCCCTTGCAAAAAGTCCCTCTCCTTTGTTCTCTAGGGCCCTTTTTGATACTAAAAGGCCTCAATGAGGTCTCCCTGGAATCTTCTCCAGGCTGAACAACCCCAGCTCTCCCATTCTGTCCTCATAGGAGAGATGTTCCATCCCTCTGATCATCTTTGTGACCCTCCTCTAGACTTGCTCCAGAAGGAGTCCAAGCCCCTAAGTCCCACAAGCAACATGATGTGTTAGAGACAGTAGTGGTACCAACTCTCCCTAGAGTGGGGATTTTTTTGAGATCCAGTGATGGAACAGCATTAGTTGCTTGCTGACTGCTGTGATTTAATGAAATCTCGTAGGTTTTTCTAGAGAGGAGGAAGGGAAAAGGAAGCTGCCTCTTGGATTCGCAAGACTTGAAGTTGGCAATATTAGGACTGTGACTAGAAGAAGCAAATCAAGCATTGGGAAGAAGGTGAAACATGGGGAAAACTCTGTTGAGCATTTTCAATACTAACCTTCACTTTAAATACACTTTCTTGTAGTGCTGAGTATGCAGGGAGGTAAGCCCTCCTGACAGTGGATGAGGCTTTTCAAGTGGATCAAAGACCTGGAAGGTAAAGAGGAGTGGGATGTCTCCATTGCCTTCCAGGTGGTTTTCTAATAAGATGAAGTATAATTTGATTCTTTTGTACTCTCTGCTGACATAGCTATTTTCACAGAGGGAATGAAAACAACTGCAGGACTTGTGAGGAGCACGACAGAACTGCTGACTGCTTGATTCCAAGTAGTTCACCAATGTCTGTAGCCTAGTCAAAAAGCATGCTGGACAAGTATATAAAGAAATGCACTAAAATCTACTGTACTTTAAAATTTTTGATCCAGAAGGGAAAGAAAATAATTTAAGGCGGGGAGGGGAGAAGAGGGGAAGTGAAGCTGAAGAGTAGAAAAAATGTTACTCTGACCCAAATACTGTAAAAAAATTTTGGAGAGTGTCCCGATCAATAAAAATTTAATTCAAATGTGAACTTGAACAATGTTGCTGTTAGGTAAGGTGAGATCTGAGCCTGAAACATGTTGCTATAGGCTCTATCTATAAGACACTTATCCTAGAATTCAGGATATTTATGTCAGAGGTTATTATTCTGTCAGTGGAATTAAGAAAAGCAGAGAGAATTCATCCAAAAAATTATATAAATTGTACCTGCTTTGACAAAATATAGGCATGTATTGAATAACCCAGGATGTGGTATATGTTTTTTTTAAGGGTTGAGAACACTATTGTGGAAGAACCATTTTTTTGTTTGTTTTTTTTTTTAATGTGTTTTGATGTATCCTGTGTGTTATTTTATCTGGAAGTCTTTGTGACAGCCAAATTTGCTAGTGAATTTCTCAAACTTTGCCTAGTAAAAAGATTTCCCATTATGAACAAAAGAAAGTAAGAAATGAATCTGTCAGTGGTTGACATTACCAACAATTTAGTGGGGAGCACTACCTGAACAAGAAAAAGAAAGTAATCCCATATTCACATTTTAAAGATAATTAAAAATCAGAAAAATCTTTTTCCAAAAGAGAAGTGCATAAGCCAGTGAGAAAAAATATGTGCATGTGTCCTACTTTGGAAGGTAATTAATGAAAAAACCAAAACCCAGCTACCAAAGACTGCAATGTTTCTGGTAACAAGTGAAATTATCCCATGAAAGTTTCCTCAACATGCTTAGCATTGTCTTTCAAAGGTCTTTGCAATCCATTTAACTGCCCGTTTTTGCCCTATTGCCTAAAACCTAAGAGCAGGCATTGAAAATTGTCTATCCTATGGTCTGCCTTTGAGGCAGCCACGTCATAAAATACAGTATCCTTCCCTAAAAATTAATTTCTTCCCATTTTTTTTGCCACTCATACAACATGACCTACCAAGAGGTACCTCAATTCTGGAACAGACCCAGCCCCACAGAGGACATGAAGCAGCATGGCCCAGGACCAAGCTATGCTGGACATGATGGCTCTAATTTCCACAGCCCCCTCCCTGCAGACCCCAAGCTCACCCCAGACAATGCCCAGCACCCACTTGAGCAAACTACACAGATCATGCAGCACCATGTTCATTTATAAACTCATCTCCTCAGTGTATTAGTTAAACTTACATTAAACTGGTACTCCAAAGACAGAAGTTCAAGGATTGATGCCATGTAAACAATGACACGCCTTTTGCAGTCAATGAAAGCCCACCAACCCACAGCTGAGCTTAAACTGGAGTGCCTGCCATGAATAAATGCACTTTAATGCTAACTGTTGGCATCACAGCCACACTCACTCAGCTTTATGATTCAGCCAATGTTAGTCCTTTCATGAAACAGTTCAGTATACTAAAGCCTTTTTTTTCTCCCCCCAAAAAGATCATCGGTGCCTTTGGAATTTCTTTGGATTCATTTTCAGTACAAATATATCATGCTATGAACGGGGTATTAAAGAACAGACGTGGCAGACTGAACTCTCCCTTTTAGGTTTATGGTCAACAGGCCCCAATAAAAAGAGTACAAAGGAAAGTGGGGTTTTTTTTTAACTGCCACTTAAAAGGGCCAGATATTCCCTGAAGCTCAGGTACTACACTTAAATGAGTCAAATAAAAAGAAAACTCAAATGACAACAGTGTGCTGATCGACAGCAAGCTACTCCACATCAGGCAACATATCAGGACCCTGATTTCTGCAAAGGTCTGCAGAAGATTCCCACATTGCTTTACCCTTCTTGTGTTTGAGGGTGCCCTGCTCAAAAGGAAGAGGCACTGTTGCTGTGATTTCTCATGCCTCCCTGGAATATGATCAAAGATCCAACGAGTAATTTTTGTAGTCTCACACACAGTCTGAATATCAACTTTTCTTTCAAGCACTCCTATTTATACTTGATTATTTTCAACAGTGCATTAAAAGCCAGCTAGAGCAGGAAAGAAGGATAGTGCAGAGGATATACATATTTTTTACTCCAGACATATTAAACTCACAGGCTTATTATGCTTTGTACTTCAGAGACATTAAGTAAGCCTTTGACGAACATCTATCTTAAAAACTGTCAGTTATGCTTCATTTGTACTATCCCTCTTTAGTTCCATGCAGTAAGATATGTCTTTTACTGTAATAATGATACAAAAAAATTAACAGACTCCCTAATTACTCAGCATGGCTGCAGGGCAGAGAGCACAGGTCAGGCTGCAACACTGGCAGTCACCTTCCAATTGCTCTCCTGACATCCATGGTCTCTCTTCAACTGTGCCCATTCTTTCCCTCTCTTTTTTGCCTTATTTTTCTCTAGAACATATACTTATTTTTCTAACTCATTGCTTCTCCTTTACCCACACACAGCTATTGTGTGAACTTGGGCTGATAACTGGGTTTAATTAACCATACTTGTATAATGTAGCAATACAATTTCAATATGACTGCTATGTTAGGAATAGTGGACTAATATAATGGTCTACTGAAGCGCAGCATTGTCCATTAAATTGAAGGTGCAGCTTCTTCTAAAACACAGCAAGCAAAGCCACCCAAATGCTTCATGTACTATTAAAACACCCATATTCAAATTCACTATTAAACAGACTTTTGAGAAGAAAAACTGTATCTTGTAAAACCATAAGGTGGCCAGAAACTAAATGCTTATTGGTTTATGATGAAAAAATGCCCTCTGTCACCAGCTGGAAACATTATCTGATGCTGGAAACAGCACTGATAATGTATTGGGAGAAAGGACTGACATAAGGAAATCCATGTCATGATTGGTATGAGAAATTTTGCAGCTCAAGTACCTGGTAACCTTTTGCTTGATGCTGCTAGATCTTTCCTCATTTTGTTTACTTTCATGATCTTTAGTGTTCTGTGCACACACACACACATGAAAAATCACTGCAGAGGTTTCAACTACACCATGCTGATCAACACATTTCAAAACATTTCTCTGTCCTGTCCAAGGACACAGGTAACATTTTTGCTACCATAGCCAAGAGAAAAGTCACACTGCTAAAGCTGCATGCATAGATGAAGTCAGAATGATGAGGGAGGGATTATGTTTAGGCAAATTTTGTTTACACATAGTTAGGGATGTTTAAAATCTTCAGGGATCTGAGTGCTGGAGCCAACTTGGAAGCAAATGTTCCCACCCTTGCCTACAGTAAGATCAGCAGAGTGCTGTTGGGAAAAGTCTGTCTCTTTAAGAAAGCAAGCAGCACCTATCCTTTCTCCCATCCTGTTTTAAAGCAAAACTGAGGAGCTTGGTGTTTTCCACAACAAATCAGTAGTCAGGGTGTTAAATCAGAACAGGAACAGCCAGGTATAGTTGCCTGCTCTGACTAATTCAGTTCAGATGTTTGAGTATCAGTCTCTCAGGTCTGAGGGAAGGGTCCTAAAGATAATCTCCTGCCAGCAGTTTTCCAAACTGGTTCTTACCAAGCTGTTCAGTGTTCTATGAAACGTGATATTGGCTGTGCTGAGTCCAGCATTACCCACACAGCACCCTGGGAGATCAAGGTTTATGGTGCAGGCCAGGAGAACATAATACTTAGAAAGATGTGGAAGAGCTGCAGCAAGAGACACTGAAAAGACATCTGAACAGCATGTTGATCATGAGGAGTGGGGGAGAAAGTATGAATCAACACACATCTCCTGACTATGATAATCCTATGATTTGCCAATCCCTTAACCATTTTCCCATAGTAGCTGAATATGCTGTCTCCTTTAAGCATGCTGTTACATCAGTGGCAGGTCTCAGGACTCACCTGTCTGTATCCAGCAGTGGTCGTTACAGGCAGGCATGTGGTACCCTGTCACTCAAACCAGTGCTGATGGGGACCTTCAGGACTCCAGACCACACTGAAATGTTTTGATATATAGCAGTGTGCAGTCTGGGATGCCAATTGAAGGAGATCTAGACAGATGGATTAAGGAATGAAGGCCTTAAAAAAAGGGTGAAAAGTCAGGTCTTTTTAATCTCATTCAGCAGACTATGGCATTTTTCTACCTTCCAACAGGTGGGTCTGGACATTGTCACCTTTCTCCACAAATTCTCCCTTAGCATAATTTCTGTGACTCTCTATTTGTAGTAAGATGTTTCAGTGAGTGGCAGTACTTTTGCAGTTACAGGATTTCAGATTGGGAAAATTAAAGTTTGCTGGCCATTCTAGACATGGCCAGGATGCAGAGCAGGGCCTCCTAGTACTCACCTTCTATTTCATTCACAAGCAGAATACGCCAATCTAACTGCAAGGCAATCCTAAAGAAAAGTTTGATGCAACACTGTGTGCTGGGAGAAAAATATTCTGTTTTCCCCTTGTTGATCTGTATAATGGTAATGACAGGATACACAATATTTAATCACTTTGGTCAAATGGTTGTATGGATTACAGAATACCCATGAAAGCACCTGGTTGGCATGGGTCCAGATCACAAATCACTTTGTGAAGTGCTTAACAAGGAGCAGGGCTGAAGTGCAGCTTGGCTGACAGTTGCCTTTCAAACATCAAGGAAACCATAAATGGCCTTTGATTTTGTATTAATATTTAAGTTCAGGGATGTCTGGGCTTGCTGCTGGTTCATGACCCTTCAGCAGGTGTAACACAGACTCCTGTATGACATAGTCTGTGACCAAGAGTCCACACTGGCAAGGCTGCCTATGGCACATCCTTTGTAAAGATGGGACATCTTCCAGTGCAAGGGGGACATACAGCATCATGCATAAAGGACATGACAGTAGTGATGACACAGTACAGTCAACAAAAAGCACTTAACAATGCCTAAGAGTCATCTAAGTTCAGCCTGCTGCAGTTTTGTACCTAAAAGTCAACATTTAAAGGCAAAACTTCTCCCATCACAGGACTCCCCACGCTGCAAATGAACCTCCAATTAGTTTCATTAGGGCAGCTCGCAACCAGAATGGACTTGCCAAGCCACAAATCCTATACTTGGCAGTGCAGCTTTATCTGTTCAGGCAATAGGCACCTTTGCTCAGAGATGCTGCCAAAATATAATGGAGGAGCAAAATCCAGTGTGGAATTGCCTCTGAACTGCTGTAATTGGGAAACTGTGCCTGCAAACAAGTTTACTTTTTTTTTCCCCAGCATTGGTGTTGGGAAGGTTTTAGAAGGACATAAGCAAACACTTTTCTGACTTGAAGTTTTGTTTGTCAAGCTCTGTTCCTCTATTCTACTTCTCCACAAGCCATTACATAGCAGCCTTTACTGTAGATAAGAGGCTGGACCATGACTAGGGTTGGGTCAGTACAGAGTGGATTAATTCTGCTCCAGCAAATGAAGTTTGCCTGGATTTACAGTGATGCAGGAGAAGAGATTCTCGCCTGTTTCTGCTCTTCCACTGAGGGAATTAGATAGGGAAGCATGACCATTTTGTGCCTGGGGAAAAAATATATGTTAGCACCTCATTTAGAAACAGTGATCATCCTTGCAATATGACTCAATGAAAGAGTAATTGGAATTGAAATTTTGTATTTTGTGGACAACAGGACCCCATTTTCACTTACTAATTTATGGGTTTGTTTTAGATATTCAGT
Organism: Toxostoma redivivum; assembly: GCA_013397375.1. Classification (NCBI taxonomy): domain Eukaryota; kingdom Metazoa; phylum Chordata; class Aves; order Passeriformes; family Mimidae; genus Toxostoma; species Toxostoma redivivum. Next base: position 332,114 of record VXBI01007170.1, read on the forward strand.
GTTAGCTCTACAGCCAAGTAAAACATGATTTGTACTATTCTGGAAGCCCAGAAAGCAGACAACTGAGAATTCTTTTAACACCAGGAAATTCTCATTTGGCATAGAACCAAAATGGCCAGCTGTACACAGTGTATAGGACCTGTCAGGGACACTGGTGAGCAAAAAAAGCATGATTAGACTGCAAATTACAACAACCAAGTTGTTGTTTTTAACATTCCTGTCTCCACCTCATGTATCTTTGGGTGTTGCACTAGCCAGTGCTGGTGATGTCTCGTACAGCTGCCTTGAAAGGGAGTATGATCAAGGAGGCCAGAACAGCCTATGGTTTGATGTGATAAATTAAATATGACAGATCATGGTCTCTGCAGTGCAGGGTGGAAAGCTGGGTGTAGAATGCACCATTCTCCCCAGCCATTCTCCCAACCTTCTCCCCCAGACTGGGGCCAAGCTTCCTCAGTGCCAGGCAAGCTTCCTCCAACAGCAGGGTTGGCAGTGCTGCTGTGCCCTCTCCAGGAGCTCTGGCTGGCAAAGCCCTGCCAGTTACAAATTGTACCTTATAATGGCTCAGCTCAGCAGAGTTATGCTGGCCTAGGATAGATTGGGCCAAGCCTTTTCAGGGAGTTGTGCTATTAGACTGTACATCTTGTATGGTTAAAAGCACTAGAACTTGTAAATTGACTAGACCTTGTGGACTGAGAGCACCAAAACACACTTCACACCATCATTATCACCTGGTATTTTCAAAGAAGTCCTTTCCTGAAAAGAAGTGTAATCCTGCAAGTCATAAGAGTTGTGCTACCTCTTGGGAAACACAGCCCTGTCAGGAATACAGCTCACCAAGGGGTTGGGAACATGAAGCACCTGAACTACCACTGCTCTGCAGCATTGCAGGACAGCTTTGGAGCAACTGGCTCCAAATTTCAAGTTTTTCTCTCTTCATTTTCTTGTGAAAGCAGATGTTTTCCTCATAAATTCCATTGTTTTCATGAAAATCATTCTAAAGGCACTTTCTCAGCCTTCTTCATTAACTGCACACATTCACCTTGCAATAAAACATTAAAGCAATACCCAACTGTCAGGCATGTGATTCTTCACATTTGAGGTCACTTTGACCAGAGATAAAAGAACTAGCCTCATTAGCTCAGCAATTTTGGCCAGACATGTTGATAGAAGAAACCTAAATTAATTTAACCTGTCCCACATTTACTCAAACCTTTCCATTACCTGAACATGCAGATGTCAAACATCCTCTGCTCCTTGCACTCTATTGCTTCCCTCTTTGTAGAGTACAACTTCTGTACATTTGCTTTGCTATTGTACAGAACTGCCTGACTATACTTTTAAAGAAAATCAGGCCAGGGAGTGAGGCCAAGAGCTTGGCTCACTCCCCCTTGCTGCCTGCTGTTTTGGCCTCCTCAGGACAGCCTCTGGACATGGTCCTGGGATATGTTGCTCCATCCCCTAAGGCTGACATGATGAAGACTACCCCACATTTGTCTGTGTCTGCCTTGCAGCATCCCTTCTCTAACATTATATCAGCACATCATCGTGGTGTTCTCATGTGGGAGCTGCATGTGCTTTCCTCCCATGGTCCCAAGGTACCAAACACAGGTCCTCCATTTCATGTTAGCAAAGCACCATGCTTCCAGAAACCTGGGACTAAAAAGATGCCCAACAAATAATAATTAAGTCTCAGGACCACCACTGAGTATGTGGGACTCACAGGAGATTTAGGGCTGAGGGCTATGTGTTGTGGATGTGGCCAGTCTGCTCCTAAAGGACCCCTCAGGTCTGGGGACAGGGGTCAGAGGGAGCAAGCACACTCTGAACTGAAGGTGTTTGACTCGTACAGATGTTGCCATTGGTCTGTAAAGCTGAGCCCACACCACTAACCCAGCCCTGCCTCGCCTGGCTTGGCACTTGCAGAAATCCTAATTACATGTTCTAAAACTTTTATCAACTTCAATTCAAAAAGGTTCTGTAGATAATTCATGGGCTTTCAACAAATAACATTCAGAGAAACATGACTGCATTAAGTAATTGAGGAAGAATTGCTCTACAGGAAATATATAGTTAGACTCTGCCATCTCCTAATTCTATTTTCAAAACAACCTTCTTTTTTAAGCAACATGTTGAATCTTGCTTTTGTTGTTGTTAGTGTTGTCTGTTATTCCCATAGCAATAAAAAACAATTGCAACTAGCACATGTGTGTGTTAAAAATAACCAACTACTTCAGCAAGTTGTTCTTGTTTTTAAAATGTTTCCATTAAGGTCCATTAAGATATCAGCAAACTCAAATAGTTTGACATGGTCAAGAAATGTTCTTAAAATTAAGTTTCTTATTGATCTCCAATTTAATTTTAAAAAGCTCTGTATTAATGTGTGACATCTTAAAAGACTATTTAATACTCATATTTCTGTGTTTTTTGTGCATGACTGAAGAATAGAGAAGACAACAAAGAATCAATATTTTTCTCTTTGAAACTAAAAATAATCTGCATGAGATAATCTTAACATTTTGTCAAACTAGGAGATTCAACTATTCAAAACCAACAGTTCATCTAAAGGGCTGACAAAATACAGTTTTTTTAACATAAATATTTTTAAGTTGATACTTTCTTAAAGCATTTGATAGGAGGGGATTAAGAAACTTTAAGTAGTCAAATTAATGCACTCTCTATTTGAAAAACCTATTATGGTAAATAAGCTTCAGTATGGGCCCTGGGACACACATGAATTTTTGAAGACTTGCAATAAACTTATATTTACAGCATATCCAACTTCATCCTTTATTAGTGTGACTTCAGTTTTCATAAAGTGTGAAAATGGACCTCCAACATGAACTCTCTTTGGCATTTCAGCTGCAATGGTACTGCTGAATGCAGAATGTAAATTGCTTCCCTGCTTTCATTCTGCTAATGAAGTACTTATAGCCTATTATTAATACCCATTTGAACTAATGTTTTAAAATATGCATAAATACCAGAATGTATTACTGATTTTTTTTCTCCACCATGCAGAAGCCTGTTGAATTCATCTGCTGAAACTCAGATTTAAAATGCTTTCATGAAGGAGGATCCACACACAGACCATGCCTGAAGAAAACACTTCCATCAGCCCTTATAGTTCTGTGAAAAAAATTAAATAAAATGACATCAGAAGAACAAAAGTGAAGGTCCATAGGACCTTTCTGGGAACCAAGTGTCTAAAATCTTTTAGTGGATTAGACTAGGAGCTGTGGATGTTTGTGCTTAAGAGGAGGCAGCGAGCAGTGAAGGATCTGGGCTCCTGGCATGACAAAGCCATGGGAACGTCACTGACTTCAGAGGGCTGCACACTCCTCATGAGGAAGTAGGAAGGACTGGCAGGGCAGTGTTAAAAGAAAGACAGCCTGTTATTATGAAAGGCAACTGTCACTGAAAAAGGGTCACATTCAGCAGGCAGAGCTGTGCTAAGGCATCACATGAAGCACACTGTGCCGTCCTCTCCCTCCTGGCAAATAAAGTGTCCACTCAAGTGAGTTTCAAGCATAAAGTCTCCCCAGAAAATAGTTTTAATTGTATGCATTCAGATAAGCAATTATACTAAAGGCTATTATGCCAGTTACCCCAAAACAATATAAATAGTAATCTCACTGACAGATAAAACACACAGTGCCAAACTCCTTATAACAACAGGACAGGCTATTAATCCCATTCAGTTTTGATGATACAATGCTATGGAATATATTTCTGCCTGCATTACTGACAATTAATGCAGCTTGCATGCTGCGAGGAGAAGCTTTGTGTTCAAGGGGAGTAAAATTTCCATGTAAATGTGGGACAAAGGTACCAAATGGATGGCAAGCCTGAAAAGGAAAGATTTACTACTCAATGTGCATTTTGCCAAAGAGATTTTTTTTTTAAATAGTAGTAATAGCAGAGAAATGTCCTGCCTGTTAACTAATTGGATTTGTGCAATTCAGGCACACTAATTTATACTGAAATGGCTTGCTTGCATTCCCTCTTTTCAGCCTGGCAGATGGACTAGGCAAAAATGTGAAATGCACTCAGTCATTGCTACTCATAGCCCACTTAATTCACAGGCCTTTGTCAAAACTTCTTTAGTTGAGATTAAAAGAGAGGGTACCATATCTATCATAACCATCTGGACTGAAATCTGCCAATCTGGACCGATTGGACAGAAGCCTAAACTGTACTAAAGAGCAAAACCCTGTTGGGGCTCAGAGGAAAAAATTCAAGCACAATGGAGAGAAGGTGCTGCAGGAGCTGAGCACACTGAGCCCTGGTCTCGACTCCTCAGCTCCTCTGCTGTTCATGCCACTAGAGACAGGTCGGTGAAAAATGCTAATCAAGGCATTAGCATTTTATATCTTTCTCTTTTTTTTTTTTTTCCTTTTGTTTTTTTAACTGACAGTATTTATACAAAGTGGGAAGCAGCTAAGAACATAGCCTGCATGCTGTACTTTGAAAAATGAGAAATTGATTAGGTGATGCACTATCAAAGCATCACACTTCTGGCTAAGAAAGCTCTTTCTAATGAAAACATAGTGCTGGTGGCTAAGCACAGTTAGTGTATTGACTATGTATTTAGGATTCATCAAAGCTCCAAAGTGCTCAAACTGCCTCTGGCACAGGATACAGAAGCCAGTCTGAAGAGATGAAGGGCAGGACATCAATCTAGGTTGGCCAGTGGGTAGGTTTAGCTCTGATTTCATCTGCTGATAACCAGGAATCTCCATAGATCCCCAGATTCCTCATAAAAATTAGCAGCAACCATTCAGAGGGTATTTGTTCACATCTGTAATTGCAAAAAGGAGCTAAGGCTTTTAAAATCTACACCTATCTCACCATGGCTACCCTCAGCATTTTAATCACCAGAGTGAATTATCATGGCAATCACCACATTCCACAAAGCTGTCAGAACATTAACTTTTGTGGGGATTTTTTATTTGTTTGTTGTTTTGGTTCTTTGGGGATTTTTTGGTTGTTTTTGGTTTGGTTTTGGTTTTTTTGTTTGTTTTTTTTTTGTGTGTGTGTGTGTGTTTTTCTTCTTGTTTTGTTTTAAGATTGTCCTACCTGCAGCCAAGTACTGGGAAAAGCAACAGAGCTTAAGAGCTTATCTCATTTCTTAGTGAGTGAAATTCCTCCAGGTGTGACAGGTTCAGGTTTGTCTCAGTGCCACCCTTCACTGCCAAACCAAGTACTGCATATAAAGGTCTTTGGCTGTATAAGAGCCAGGCTCTGAGAAGTGAGCAGTATGGGGGTGACAAAGCATAGGAGTAGGTATTACCTCTTTGAAGGTTACATTTATAAAAATCCACTCTACCAGTAAATAAATTTTATTACAAAACATTATTTACACTGCACACATATTTCTAATATACATGCTTGTGAAAATTTGGGCTATATATCTTCTCAGATATTCAGGGTCAAATCTGTAGGTGGCTCCATTGACTTGAATAAATAGACATCAGTTTCCAAATATCCTAAATCTGATTTTGGTATTTTTTTATTTTAAATACAGCTGACTGAGAGCAGAGTGACTCTATTAAACTAGAATGTTTTTCTTCACAGAGAAGAACAGCGAATTACTTATTTTATGTCTGGTGCATTTAGTTTACATTCATCTGACTTGATTCCAGTGTCAAACTTGTTTTAAAAGCATCATTGCATACAGTATGGATTGCAGTAGATTAGATTTTTGCTTCTGTACCAGGTTTTTGATTCTGTGGGTTTCAAAGGAAGAGTAAGAAGTTCTATATGTAAACAATACTTTCTGTCCCCTGCAAAATGCTTTGCAATAATTATTTTTTTAACATCACCAAGACAGTGATGATAAATCAGAGGATAGAACACCTGGAAGTATACATAATACTGATAGTAATATAAGAAACAGAAACATCCCCATGATATTTGCATGTAAATAATGAATTTATATTATTTATACTAGCAAAACTGCTTATGAACTTTGTTAATGCTTTCACTTTATCTATAAATGACATTAGCAGCCATTGTTATTTCCAGAGGGATTACAGATTGCATGTAAACACAAAGCTAAGAAATAACTCCCTGTGTTAAGTACTCAGAATAGAAAACACAATAGAAAATATTTTTACTGATGTAACATCTGGAACTCCAAAGGAGGCACTGAGTTCCTCTTAGCTACAGAATCACAGCAAGAAGCAAGATTAAAATATGTCAAGGAAGGCAGGAGGCAAATGGACAGAGATGAGGATAATGATATGGTAAGGTAAGGTACTCATACAGCATTGCAGTCCCTGGAGCCAGAAGTGCCCACCTGTCCAGAGAGCGAAGCCAGCAGTAATAATCTGCAGGTCTCACTCCCATAAAGGACTTACAAAGTAAAAACATGCTATCTTTCACTGTTTNTGTATAGGTGGAAAGGGTTGTGTATTTATGGGTAAAACAGAGACGTTATTAAGAGCAGTGCAAAGATAAGTTTAGACTTGGATAATATAATGTGCTGATTAAGCTGGGAGAGATGTTCCCTACCCAGAGTATTTTAAAGCCCTTGACCACTATTTCAATACTAACCAGTTAATTGGGGTTGGGACATGCAGCAATTTACTGAGAAATGAAGTTTCAAGGTGCCTTATGTAAAATGACCAAAAAAATCCACCCAAGTTTTCACAACACTGTTTCCAGAATGCTTTGATCTTCAGATACATTTAATAAAAACAAAGACACCAAGATACAGATTCCTGAAATGCCTTGGGAAAAGGACAGAGAAGGAAATGCACTTTCTGTTCAAGAGCTGGGTTTCTCAGCAGCAATGGCCAATTTCGTGTCTCTGAGCAGGATTTGGTCAGGACCTTCAATCCCCAGCTGAAGACCCTATGGCCTGGCAGCACAATCTGCAGACCTCAGCCTCCTCCATTTGCTGAGCCTGCTGCACAGCTGCCCCTCTTGCCAGGAAATGGGTGAATACATGACCATCACTCGTGCAGCATCCCTTCACATAATACGGTTATGTGTTACAGACCCCAGATTTTCTCAGATGGAATAGAGAAGTCTGTGGGGGCACAGGAAAATGCATTACCTCCAGATCCCAGAGTGGGACAGCTTTGGGGTCTAGGTGATGCTGCAGCCCCCATGCAATAGTGGTGGCTGTTTGGCAACAGCTGGTGAGCCAAGGACCACAGGCTCCCTGAGCACCTCTCTACCTCCACCTCTGCTGCAGAGAGCTTGCTTTTTTCCTCATTTAATGAATATTTAAGTAAGCTGTGCAAAGTGGAACACCATTGGCAAAGCAAAAAGGGTATTCTGGGATCAGCCGCTCCCATTCACGTTTATAGGAACTGTTCCTGGAAATGGGTTCAAGTTCCCCCAGGCAGTAAAGGGAATTGAGCCTCTCACGTCTCGGGTTAGTGGTATAATTATCTTCAACTGAGTAAAAAGGCAATGGGTTCACCCTTCCTCTTTGGTTTTCTAACCTAGGCTTTTATCTCATTTGCTTTTATTTCAGAGCTTGAAGATGAAATGTGACACAGAGAAAGAAAAACACTGGAACAAAATGCATGGGGTTTTTTCTTTCTTTTGGGGCAAGAAAGAATTTCTTTGTCTTGATTTAAACAATTTTTTTCACAATTGATTGCTCTCTGTCAGAGAACTAAAGAATGAATAAATGTGCTATTAATCACAGTTTGGGATTTTATATCAAGCTCTCTTTTTTTTTTTCACTACTAAACAAGCAATGCACTCACAGCAAACTTTTAGTACATTAACAAATGTCATATAAAATAATTAGGCTCTACAAAAAGCACAAATTTTAAAAAGCTAAATATCTTCTTTTTTATGACACTGTTTGTAATGGAAAAATAATTACCTATACATCCACAGACCACAATTAGTACAAGTGGTTTTTAAGGATATTACAATTTTTCTGGGGAACAAATAGGGAGTTGTAGTTGACCTTAAGTTGAAAGTCCTTTAAGTTAAAGCACAAAGGGAAATAAATCCCCAGAAAGAGGAATACCTGCTTTTCCTTGGGCACCTTTCTCTCTTGCAAATTAGTATTTAGCAAATGTCATTAAAGAGACATATGGCCTTATCTGTCTCAGCAAGATCTGGCAAACTTCATGAGCAGAAAGTTGAAAGCACTGCTTGTAATTTGTCCTTGTATTCCAGTCACATTGCTGGTCTTGGTGAGTTACACAGGACTATTAGAATAAATCAGCAAACAGGAAAGGAGAGGAAAATAAAAAGAGGAGAAGAAGAGAGCAGAGAGAGCAGAGAACAAGGTCAGATGCAGCACCCACCTGCCAGGCAAAAAGGGAGTTAAGTGGCTGTACAGCCCTGCAAACACCTGCAAAAGTAAAATCATCCTTCACTCTCCAGGAAATCTTTCCCTGAGAAAAGGGGACTAAAACAACTGGCAACAGAAAAATTGGCAACTGACAACATTTTTACTGTCCAGTTGTCCAAACACTGTAATGGTATGGTGGTGGTTAAATGTGTTACAAATGAGCAGCTCTCTGGTGTATTTGACCCAGATTGACAGTCTCCATCTTCATGGATGTAAAGGTGGAACCATGGTTATATCAGGAGAGCAACTGCAGGGTAAAGGTTTCTACAGACAGAGCCTGGGACAGCTGGGAAGGAGGAAAGTACCCTGCACATGGATGAAGTTTGACCACACTCATATTAGTCCAAAATCTCCAAGTCTCACTACCTCTCTCACAATGGATATGTGAATGAAAGATGTTCATCAAGGTCTAATATAGATCTTTCCCCTAACTCCTTCTCTCTGGGGGCTGACAACAACAGCATGCAAAAATATTTGCAGGAAAACACTTTTGCCTTGATCAGTAATAGGCATATCTTGCCTTATTCTTACCAGGATTCCAAAACGTGTAAATGCACCAAACTTCACATCTTCTTAATTAAATTTGTCATAGGAAAATGAAACTATATGTCACAGGTCAGGCTATTGTTACTCTTCCGATAGAAGAACTCTTCCCATACAGCTGATGGCTGGAATGGCACAGGAGGGACAGCATATACCAGACTACTTTGCACTGTGTGGATTTTGACTCCCTTGCCTACCTCAGCATTATTTCCCCAAAAAAACCCCATGGCTTTGATGTCTTCAAAACCACTATACAAAAACGTCTGAAAACTTTTTAAAACAGTGGTCATTTCACAGAGTGTTTATGATTTGTATGGGACACAAATCAGAGAATCATTCAGTCATTAAGGTTGGAAAAGACCTGTAAGATCCATGAAGTCCAGCCATTAACCTGACACAGCCAGGTCCAGCAATACATCATGTCCCCAGTGCTGCTAATGCCATCTACATGCTTTTTGAACACTTCCAGGAACAGTGATTCCACCACTTCCCTGGACAAGCTGTTCCCTGCTCGCCCCTGATCATGCCTGATCACCCTTTGCACAACATCTCTGTAAAGGAAGAATTTAATAATTCTGCAGAGGGGTAAATCTTGGAACAGAAACCCCCAATCAGACAGTAAATCATTGGCAAAAATTCTTGGTCTTTCTGTACTAGCAGTTAACCATTTATGGCAAGGTACTGATGCTGTAGCACATTTCCACAGGTTCAAAGATTTTCTGCTAACTCCTTTTATACATGCCCTGTTCAACATCCTAAACTTAAACTGTTTAGGTGACAGAGGAACTCCATCAGGAGACTCAGCAAGATATCTTGGAAGAGACTTTTTCTGCTTTTGTTATTATACAGTGCTAGCATTTAACTCCGTGTTGTCATGGAAATCCTGTCTTCCCTAAGATGTTTAAAGTAAACAGCCATCTCTCTGCCTTTCTTCAGTTTTCATGAATGACAGCTTAACTACCACAGCCACCACTTATCCACAGGTGGTTTTGGCCATTTAGGGGGTATTTCTCATATTTTTTCATTTAAGTCTGGAATAGAGGTCAAGGCATTCTTCTCTAACTGCTGACCTTTCTTCCCCTCAATTTCTTTTCTCTGCCAGCTGCTAGGGAAAAAACCACAGTGCTATCCATTCATTGATATCCATAGATGAAAAGGTACCAGTTCTATATATCCCACCTTTTAAGACCATGTGAAAGTATGTGTTTATATTTTAAAAACACTCAGGTGGTACTTCATATACTTCTTCTTCTGGCAAAAGGGAGGTGAAGATAGGAGAGTCATCTGTGCATAAATGAGCAATATCAGCTTCTTCCTTCATCAAGAATGGTATTAACAACATTGCTGTCTTTGCAGAAAACATGAAAAACACTGAACTCACCATGTTACTATCTGGGAGCAACTATCCTTAACAGAAAAGATCTATCTCTTCAGAGTGTCCACTAAGACAGACAGCAATGCAAATGACACTGCAAGTCATCTCTTCTTTGGGCACACCTCGCTCAGTGTTGTCCAAGACAAAATACCTTGAAATTCTGCCTTAATGGACTAGATACTTTGTTTTAAGGCAATCATATATTTTCTGTCCTCTTAACATTTAAAAAAAAAAAAAGAGATATGCTCAGAAGGACCATATATTGACACAAATCTTCCTAATGCTCTCCTTCTAGAATGAGAGCAAAAAGTTTAGAAACTCGTGTCACCTCTTTTCTAGTAGCAAAGAAGAAACTGGACAAGTAAACTAGTCAGCACTGATAAACTCAGATAAACTTTTTCCTGTTTTCCTATGCTATCTGTGCATTACCACCATACTGAAAACCAAGGGTGTCCCTAAGGTACCACAAAATGCATCCAGCAAGCATCAGCAGGGAGGATGCTTCTGCAGGGAGAAAGGCTTTTCAACAGGGCATGAAGCCACGTGCACAGCAAAACAAAAATGTAAAGCTCAGCAGGGAAAGATGTGGAGCTGGCAGAAATACTTCTGTACTGCTGAAATGAGTGCTGCTCCCACTCATACCAGGGTAACATTTGCCACATCACAGGTCTCTTCTCTCTGTTTCAGGGTTGCATTAAGAAATGAGAGAGCACAAATTTGCACAAGACTGAGTCACAGCAGCACTGGCTGTAGGAAAATGCTGGTGCCTTGCTGTTGCTTACCTTCAGCAGTTCTGGGACAAGCCATGCTGCCCAAATACATCCTCCCCAGCCTCCTGCCTTAAGCAGAGCTTTAAAGGAAACTCACTCATTACAAGCATACAGAACCCAAAAAATTAGCTTTAAGGCAGTTTTGCACTGCCAAGTGACCTTCCCATTTCTCTTCTCTCTGAAAACTAAATCATAGGACTCATATCCCAGACTGGTGGAGTGGTTTGCTACTGTAAGTTTAATAAAAATGTACAGCTATTTAATTGTTTCAGTACTGAGGTTCTTTACTGTCACCTGAACTTGAGCCATCTGAGACTTTTCTACTAAATACCACTAACACTTTCAGTGTACTGAATAGTCCAGTGACTGTATAGTCAATTTCCCAAAACAGACCATGTTAACTTAGGGAGAGAAGGGTGGCTGCCATTTCAATGTGTCCACAGTTTTCTTTGTCAAGTCCTCTGTCCTTCAGATGCTGGGAACACAAGCTTGGAACACTTCAAATATAAAACTGTTCTTTTTGTTGTGTTTTACTGTCAACTTAAGTCACAAAGCATACCACTCAATGACCAAAACACCATTTCAACCTGCAGCAACATCCCTGATTTATTTTAGCTCAGGAAGTTACTCCTTTAGGTTGAAATACATGCCATTGGACTGAATAAAGCACAGAAAATTCAACGGTTTAAATATGTTCTATGATAAAAAATATATAAAGAATTATCTGACATGAGTGGAATGCAAGTTATCTAATGACACAGGAGAGATCTGTTCTCTCCAGCTCCCCTGTGCTAGGTCACAGACTTGGACAAGTAAGGTAAAAGCAAGGGTAATGAAGCACTCTCCTCTACTGCTGAGTCCCATATCTATCTGTGGCTAATTTTCACTTGTGCTAGGATCAGGAAAACAACGTCTTCTCCATCCATGAGGAATGTCAGGAAAGTTCTTCCAGATCAGTGGATGGAAAGTGCCACACCAATACACTTTGTTAGCCCTTTAAACAGAAAATATCTTTGGCAATTGTAAAACTAGCAAAGAAATAGAAATAATAAATGTCTCAATCAATAAAATAAAACAGTCTGGAGCAGTATTAAATCCAGAGTTATCATCACCATAAAAAATTTTGGTCTCGTTCAAGGTTTAATACAGCATAAACAAGGTAACAAAAATAAAAACTGTAGGGAATGAAATGGCATGTTCAATTGTTTATGAATTATAACACTAACCAAAAAGAGGAAGAACAGAAAAAAAACAAGTGTGTTGGAAAACAACTGTTGAGTTCGCTATACATCAAACCCAGTTTTACTTCTGGGTTCTCAGAACAGAGCATTTCAATTTTCACTCTCTGAAACAAACCATACGAGAGCTTTAAATGATCCAGATGGGACGCCTTTTGTTAAAGCTTTTGAAATCAGCACTATAGTTCTGTTTCATGGATGAATTTTGGTTTGTGTGTTATTGCAATCAGTAATGCTAAAACAGTCTGTCAAACTCGCAAGTAGAGAGATGACAGAAGAGAGAACTAAGGGGAACGAACACACACAAACATCCTTTTAAAACCCATAATGTATCATGACATTTTGTTTCTTGGAGGACATGAATCAAGAAATAAAGAAAAGGTAGACACTCAGGAATGCCCAGCTGGTAAATCACAGCTCATCATTCCACACACTCTTGAATTTATGGATGAAAGCCTGTGAGAAACAAATAAACCGTATTTCCTATATATCATAAACTGCAGGCTGGACTCAGGATCCTAAGTATTTTGTAAAACAAATGAAACATTACTTTCTAAATAGAGCAGTCCAAGTTATACACTTAATGAAAAGATGATAGCATAATTAATTAATCCTATTCAACATGGTTTTACAGGAATGGGTTTAGTCAAGCAAACTTGCTGCTGTTTTCTGGAAGAACAATGGGCAGAAGTGATCTACAATCCCAGGACAGACTTCTGTGCAGCACCCAGATGCATGCATAACTAGCAACCCTGACTGTTTTTAAAAGCATTTACACAAAATCAATGCAGCTGATGCCAAATCGATTAAAAAGCAGCTGACACTGAGTTCATACACATGAATGAAACCCCTGTAATCATAAATGGGCTTCATCATCTAACAGTAGCTTTTTTAATGGGGCCTACAGGGATCTGGTTACAAAACTGCTTCATGTCTTCATGAATGATCTGAAAGAAAATACCAATCAATTTTTGGTAACAGCTGGAGAAGATTCAAAATTCAAGGGGGGGGGGGGGGGGGGCGGATACACACAACTGTGGATGTGCCAATTATCTAAGTCATCTTGAATTGCCTGACAAGGAGGGTTCTTCTGAACTACACTAAACCCCTGCAGCCCTATGAAAAATCACAGGTGTACTGGCAAGGATTAAGGAATAAAGGATGAGGATCTGTGGCAGCAGTGAAGTCCTTAGGCAAGTACTGTACTCTGTCCCAACAGCTGCCTATCCATCAGGGGAAAACACCGACAGATTAGAGAGGGCTTGGATTCAGGAAAATGATACATTTACCTGAGATTAAGGAAATGAAACAATACCCAAAGACTTTCTTATTTGCCCAAGAGAGCTCAGAGGTGACTCGTTAACAACATTTAGGTTGTTACAGAGGAAAGAGGTTTCCAGTCACAAAGTGTGCTTTAACTTAGGGGGGAAAGACATAGAAATATGTAATGGCAATCTAGATTCAGACTCAAAGACTGTATTTAACATATCAAGACCTTTTCCTAGATAAAATAATTTCTTGTTTGCTTTGCTCTTCTCAACAAAAATGGGGGGGTTGCACCAATGCAGGGGGCACATACCTGCTAGGCATGAAAACAACTGACATTAAAATTAAAAATAAACCAAACCCCTTTCCATAGACCTACAAAGTTCTTTGGGGCTTCATCAAAGAGGCGATGCAGATTAAACCATCCTGCTGAAAGACTGATTTCCTAAGAAAAAGGGGTACAGCAGAGATAAACAAGGCATGCAAGAGGTCCCATAGCCCTCAGCTGCTCCTCCTGCAAGACTTCATCAGTTGTAAGACAAGACTTGCAGGTAGATTAAGTGTTTATTATCTTATTGAGTAGTAACATTTCTGTTGTAATCATGACTGTCTAAGGATACGGGGCAGGCAGTACTGGTAGAGAGATGCACCTCTGTGAAAAAAGCATGCACACTTTTGGGAACACACAGCCCGTAAGGTAAGCTATGGAGCAGAATAGGATGAAAAACAGAGGAATAATGATGAAAAAGGAGGTGATGGTGGTAGTGGTGGTGAAAAAGAGATGGACGCTGGGGAATGGTCTTCACTGGCCTTGGTGCAGCTTCCCCTTGCCTCACACCTGTCCCTACAACCCCAGCACCAGCTGCCCCTGCCCCACTGCCTCCTGAGGCAGCACCAGGGCTGCAAGGCTCCCTGCAATGTCAGCACTGTGCAGCTGCTTTAATAAGTAACTGCACTTAATTCATTAACTCTCCAAGATTAGCAGAAGACTCATGCTGCAGCCAAGACCAACACAGCCAAATAAATTCAGGGTTTTCATGCCAAGTCACAGAGTTACACCAAGCCAACATAATTTTTTTTAAATGAGGAAAACATACACTAAGTACTTTTCATTCTTCAGACCTTTGCAAAACGCTCTGTAGGATTTGCTTTAAACAAGGCTTCTCCAAGAGCAAGCATCAACAAGAAAACATCATGAAGACTTTTTATTTTAATGACATTACTTTTAATTGCATAAAAAAGTGGATTCTCAGCAAAAAGTCAGTTTCAAATTCATCTGTGAATAAAAGCAGCAAAGAGCTGCCAGACCTAGTGAAAAACTGCCAGGGTGGATGTGGGTGGAAAGAAGGTTCTTCAAGAAAATCCTCTGATACCAACTGCCTTGGTTTGAGGGACCAGCCCTGCCTGCATAGGGCATAGCATGTACCCAAAAATACCACTCCACTGAGCACTTGCAACCTCTTTATGTCCATTAACATTATGGTCACTGCCAGAGGGTTCTGTTATACTGCAATTCCAAACAAATGCAGTCTTCTGTTAATGATTTCATGCTCACTTAACTTCGCTGCCAGGCACCAGGGAGGTCAAGAGCCCTCTGCGTTCCCATGCATGCACTTTGCATTAACAAACTGCTGGCCAGGAAATAATAAGTTAGAGAGTTTCCTTGAAACCAGTCTGGCCTTAAGATGTGTATGTACACAAACCCATAAGGAGATATTACACACACAGGTTGTAGGACTTGCAAAGAGACACCATCCATTAGAAGCAACCAGAGGTGGCCAGCACGGTCCCTTGTCCTGGTCCTTCCACTCCAGCCCTGCCCACCAAGCTGCTACCCAAGCTCATCCCAGCTCCCTGTCCCACCAGCAACTGCCATAAATCCATCCCCAGTACAGTGGGCACTGGGACCTCAGAGAGCCCTCTGCTGTCCTCCATTGCCCCAGGGTGCTCATTCACCAGTGCTGGGGCTGCCAACCAGTCAAAACTGAGGAGTGCAGAGCCCACATGTCAGAGTGCTGGGTCCAGCACGTACACCAGGCACAGCACCTGTGCACATCACACCCCTTGTGCTGAAACAAAGCACTCTGTGCTTTTGACAGGAATAAAAATAGCAGGCTAATCCCAAGAACTCAATATTATAGCTGTTCCTTAATAAACTCCACCAAAATCTCTGCTTCGCAAGTGGTAAATGTATTATTTACCTAAAGAAATCGTATTACTATTACATATCCAATACACATTAACATAAGCTTTGTATGAAATTTGTATTAATGCATTCCTCTATTCCTCTACCTGAGTTTAGATATTAAGATGCCAATAGCTTCTTCAAATAAAAACACAGAGGTATGAAGGCTGACAGCATGCTCATCTTTTAAATACTCAAAAAGTCCCCAGGGAATTATAAAACTCAAGAACTACAGTGCATTATTTCACAAAAAAAAATGTAAGGAAAAAGTAGATTTTCTTATAAAAGGTGACACACAGTAAAGTGCAATTCACACAGTACAAGACCATAAAACCATGAATAATAACCTAACATTAAGTACATATAGAAGTTATTATTTGAGGAAATAGCAGATTTTCTTTTTATTATGGATTTGGAAAATTCTGAAAAGAACTTGAAAAGTGACAGTACCTTATTAAGAGAAGTTTTTCCCAAGTGCAGCTCCTTTTAAAAAGCCTTGAGAGTAAGAATGTATCTGTACCTTCCACGACTCAAAAAAGCAGAAATCAGTGAAAATTGGGAACAAATGTGATCATGGCAATCCTTGGTGAGGAGGGCTGGGACAGTGCCAGCCTTCTGTGACACTCTGTGTCCTGGCCATCCCAGCCTCGGTGCAACATCCTAGTGACAATCCCCTCTCCTGAGGAAGTTCTGTCTAACATGCTGTGACAGAGAAGCACAAAGCCCCAGTGTAAACCAGTGCTGCTGCTGGAGAGGATGCTCTGGTCTTCTTCACACCTGCAGCTGCTCTTTCCTCTCCCGTCTGCTCTGCCAGAATGAATATTTGGATGCTGTGCAGTGAGCTGGGTCAGGGAACTAACCCATAAGAAAATTAACCCAAGATGAAGTGTAATTAATTTCCCTTTGGTTTTCCTCCCTCATGCAGCTGGGCAAACCCCAGCAGTGGCAGGAGAAGGAAAGGAGAGGGAGAAAAAGCACTGAGAGCAATACATGGGGTAAGGAGATCGGGACCCCTGCCTAGAAACAGTCTGGCAGGACAAGCATAAAAATGTTTAAGCTAGAGGCAAAAAAAGCTTCAGGTCCTATGTCTCTAAAACCTTAGACAGAGATAAATAGGATGGGAAGTTTATATTTTACATCACTGCCCCAAACTCATTGGAAGCAAGTTTTTGAGAGGTGGCAGGAGAAGGGAGGCTGGTGGTGAGTGGGACTAGACAAGCCATCTCTGTGGATCCAAATAAATCCTGCTGGCATAGAGGACACAACACCACACCACCACAGCACTTGGGATAGCCAGTGGCATATGTCAACACTCAGGGGGTTCCCAGAAGTTCAGCTGTTGTTTGATCCCAAATGTTCAGCCCACACCTGCTCCACCTTACTTGGGTGATGCTACATTCATTGAAAGACAATCCATCCTGTAACGAGGACTGTCAAAACCATAATGCTACCACTGGATGGAAGTACCACAGTAGACTGCAGGTAAAGCTTTTTTCTTCTCTCTCTTTTGCTTTTCAGTCACTTTCCACCACGCGCTTTTTCCAACCACATCCTTTGTGTGACAACATGATTTAGTTTGTCAGCTTTTTTTGACACTTTGGCAAACAAGCCACTCCTGATAAACATTACTTCCCTGCAGAAATGACAACTCTCCCTGTGCCATTTATGGCTGTCATATGACTCTGAAAGCAAACCTTACAACAAACCTTGAAAATCAAATCCTTCCATTCACTAGCTTTTAGGACTCTTATCCTATCTATCAGTTTCTTTCTCTTCTTGCTCTAAACTATTACACCTTTCTTCTTAAAACCTCTGCATAAAAACTCTCAGATGTTTGTAACCCATTATCCATAAAGAAAGGGTACATTTCAAAACAGCAATACATTTGGGATAGAATTAGAGAGAAGTGGATTTTCATGGGCAACTTCCATATGGCACAGAATTTAGCTCCCTGACTTTGTGTCTGCCATTGAGATATGCAAACTGCTGCCAGGTGTGTAGACTGATGAGGATTACAGTATTGGAGTGGAGGCTCATTATAAACATACTAATTAGTACCATGAAGGTGGCAAATGCATCACTTCTGACAATGTGAGTACTAGGTCACAAAAGACAAAAAGCTGCTGCTTTAGAGTCCATAATTAATAACATTGCTTATGATGGTCAAACCAGTGAAGTAGAAAAAAGATTAAATTTTTTCACTGGATCACTGAACACTTGCCAGAAAGATGGCACTAAAATCCAGGCAGTTAAGTTTTCTAATTCATTGCCAAGAAGTCTGACCCTAGTTCATAAACCAATAAAATACCAGCATTATATCAAATAGGCTATTTCATATTCAAGAAGCCCTTTCACTAATAGAAGTATTTTCCCAAAACTTACTAACTGCTTGTCCCTCTTTCCACAGTACTTTAGAGTCACTCTAATGAGAGAAAGTTGTGATTCAAACCAGAAAACTCTACATCTTAAGAACTGGCCAAAAACCAGTGAGTACCTACATTAAACCAGAAATATTTTCTAATAACTGTAGTATGTGAAGAAGCCTTTTGCATATTTGTTTCTGCTACAGAAATGGCAAAAAGGAAGAAATAAAGAGCTGGATATAGAGGGTCAAATTTTATATGAGGTACTAAATAATCTCTCCGTTTGCAGACCATAAAATTGCACAAAAGTCAGTCTTCATATTTTTAAGCTGCAGAGTTTACATAAAATTGAAAAATGCTTCACATCGACATCAAAACAAAAAATAAGGTAATGTCTTCTGTTTGATAATGGACCTACAAAGCAATAAAATCACTCTTTAATCTTTCAGTTCAGTCTACAATACAATACAGAAAAAGAATGGTAAGATTGTATGCAGAGGCTGCTATGCAAATAGGGAGCCAAAATCTCATCTGAACCCAAGGTGAAATTCAGAGAATTGAGAATATTTTCTACTTTCAGCTACAAGTAGCTGTTCTAACTTCACACTGACAACTGTGGAGAATTTGACCTATATTTTCTAAGAGAGATTTCTGCTGTTAATAAAACATGTATTTTTAGATTTCATTCACTCTCTTTGAGCAGCCTAATAGTTTTAAAATAAAAATACTATAAAGGATCCCCCCCGTACCCATATCAATGAACAGCTCTCAGGGAACGCCAGAGCATTAACCTGCCTGATAACTGCATTAACCTTTCTCTGAAGGACATCTTCCCTGAAACTGTGAAAATCTGCCAACGTGTGTCTTCCACCATACCACCCCATGCCCTTCTGTCGTGAAAGGGCAGTAATTACTGTAAAACAACAGTTTAAGGCAGGGACAACAGCACTGATGATTTAATCAGGGAATTTCCTCATATGCTCTCCCAGTAGGAAGGACTTATAAACACTGCTATCCAGAGTCTTTTCAAAGTCAGGAACAACAAATATTAATTATCTTCCATGGACTACCTTCACGGCTGTGTCTGTAAACTGACATTCAGGAAGCGTGAGGATTAATTACAAGTAATGAAGCTCACTTCTGTATCGCACAGTTAAACACAACTCCCTGCAAATGAGTTTGACCTTTCCAGCACCACATGCTCTGGAATTCCTTGCTCAGAAGGAAGGAATTACCTGCAGCCAGCATCTTCACATGGGAACCAGGATCACATCTGAGACAGGCTAGGAATCTGGCTCCATATTCAGGCTTTTAAAAAACCAAAATAGATATTTGACAGGAGGCCACCTTTTAGTAGATGACACCATGTGAGCTACTGACAACTTAATAGGCTTCCTGTGGAAAATTCTTGATAACACCTGTGCAGATTTGTGCATACATGTGAAAAGTATATCTGTACTAACACACAGATCACTACAGAGAGGCCTGGGCTGTGAAGCTTGAAGCTACCCCAACATCAGAATATAACAAAAATAAGATCACTGCAAGACTGAACTAAAGAGTGCATAAATTATTGACAAACTATCCAGTCCTAGTAGCACACTGAGAAAGATTTCCATATACTCAAGTGATGCCATTAAACAAGTAACAGGATGAAATTTTATCAGGCATTCCACGGTGGTATTTTGAAAAAGAAGCAAGGTCATAGGATTATACAGAAATATTTTGCAAAATGAACATGGAAAATTGTATCTAATGTAATTATTAGTTTGGAGACACATGACTTTTGTAAGCCAGACATGTCAAAAAACGTCTTCTGCATTTTTGCTTGTATCTGAGATGCGGCAGCCTGGAGCTTATGGACACACACAATATAAAAGAAAGCATTCATCAAAAGTTCTCATTGGCCTCAAGTATAGTATTTTGTATCACTATTTGAAAAAAGAAATGTCTTATGAAAGTGGTATGAAACTAGAAAAAAAATTAATGCTTTAAAGTTTTTCCATAGACATGCTGATTCAAAAAATCATGTCTTGAAAGTCACATTTGACATCAGAATTTAATGACCCTGATAAACTTAATCCTCACAAGCAGAGAGAGTCACTTCCTTGCCCTGCAGAACAGGGACTGCCTCCTCTAATGTGCTGACTTCTAAGGCTGGGAACTGCCTAGTTGCTGATGAGTATTTGCAGGTCAGTTTGCATTTTCGTAGACTTTAGCTGCTGCCCTAAGTCATCGCTCCCAGCAGAGAAGAAACAGTTTTAAATGCCACAAAATTGACAGTGTCCACTCTAGCAGAGGAAAGTCACTAAATCTGACATCACTTCTCATCACCTACGCTTTATAGGTCAGACGTGTCCAACTGCAAGTTAAGATTAAAAGTGGCTTGCTACTAATCTTAGCACAGACATTAGTGCCGCTCTAATACACTGTCTGTGCAGCAGGGTGGGAGATGAAATAATCAGCTATCTGGCTGGCCTCTGACCTTGGCTTGGAAGTGTGGGGGGGTGGGAGCAGCCTTAAAAACATATTTAATGATCTCTGCCCCTTTGAGTCAAGTTTAGTAATAGTTGTAACAAAAAAAATACAAGTAGTCTGACTTAAAGATCCTTCAGAAGATGCTGACAACTCTGACTTATGTCACTCTCAGTCAAATAAATACCATTTATACTATACCATTCTAAACTGGCATGTCTCCTGCTTTGTCTTGCAGCTGCTAGCATGACTTGGGATTCAGTGCTCACAGCAGCTTAAAAAAATTTTATTAATAATTACCCCAGACAGTTTTCCATATCACTTTAACTTAATCAATATTATTACCTTTGGAGATATTCATGTCGATATCCCACTGGAGCATTTCAAGGAAGGCCAAGGATAACATATTTTGACCTATAAATTTAACATGGAACAGTTTCCGGTGATTTCCCTAAGGATCTGTTCCCTGTGTGCACTTTTTTTTAAACAAAAACAGAGATCCATCACAAATAAAGAAGCAAGATGAAATCGTCTTTTTCCTTCTGTGCATCTAAATGAATGCAGATATCTGTAAATTATTAAGATTTCTTGGAAAATCAGTGACCATAACAAAACCTTTTGTACCCCTTGATGAGCAAAAAAGCCATCACTGAGTTGTGAACCAAATTTATAGAGCAGAAATACTTGTCGACTTAATTTGGGGAAAAAGGTCTGAGCTGTAAGAAAAGCCCAACAATAATGGTTTGCATCATGTGGAACCCCTCAGTCCCATTCTCTTTTAATTACCTTCATCACTGCAGACACAACGGGCTCTTTGTTTCATTCTTTCAACTTCTTGGACTGAGTTCTGATGCCCTACCACAGTACTGCAAATATCAGCGAAGGGATAACTAGCCTTATTAAGAATTAGCTCATTTCACCATTTCTCTGCCCAAAGCACCGAATCTGAACTATCCTCCCAAACCACCCGCTGATAACAAACATGGGAAGACCATGTTAGTGGTAAAAATAAAAGGTCTGACGTATTGCTACCATCCCAAACAACCACGGCAGAGCCACTGGCCGCCCCTTGCTGCTGCTGAAAGGGGAAATGTTGCTGGGAGTCAGCCGAAGGTCGGCTGCTGCTGTTGCTGCTGCTGCTATGCTGCTGCTGCCTCTTAGAATGCAGAGCTAGTTTAAGCACAGATGTGATTCAAAAAACCTGCACAGATGGTTTTTGCCAGGGACTCTTCAGTAAGTTACATTTATAATCACTTAAGCTTGGTGTAAAACAGCAACATTATCGTTAAAATTAATGAATTCATGCTTTGGTTTCTTGTAATACTTATTTTGCTGTTGACTGACTTACCTACTTCTGTACTGTCTATTAGACAAAAGAAGGCAAATTTTTACCATGCAGAGTATTCTCAGTTATTTAAAATTCTTCACTAAATAGGGATGCTTATTACCACAAAGGAGTTGTGGTTAAAATAAAACAAACACAGATTTCCTGGGAGAAAGATGGCCAAAGTTTGAAGTGCAAGTACAGACATAATCCTAATAAGGCTATGTTTGGTTCAAACCAGTGACTCTAGCCTACACATGAACAAAACAGCCTAATCCCATGCTTGATGCCAATGCAGGCCTGGCAATATAAATAATTTAGATATTCAGCTTTAGGTAACCCAGAGCTCAGTTCAGCATGGAAACTGTGACAAGCTCCTGCCTTAAGTCATTCAGCTAAAGAAAAAGGCTCATTTTCTAAAGAGAAGCACACTGAAGGTATCCATGTGCCTTTGTTTTCCATTTCCCTGAACTGTCAGAAGACAAAGAAATCAGCACAGTCTTACGGGATTTTTCCTGCTCCCCAGGCCTGGCTGGCTGGGAGCACTACCTTGCACCCATCAGCACCCCTGTAAACTGTTGGGGAGACCTCAGCCCAGCATGCCTCACAAACCTCTTTCCCCTCCTCTTGTTAAATCACACTGACAGTTCACTAGAAGGGCCAGGGCAGCATTCATCACTCCAAGTAACACCAGCCACAATGCACAACTCTGCAGCTCTCCCTTGCCCTAATCTCACCCCACTGCCTTACATTTATACTATAACCATGCCTGAACATGTAACCTTTATGTAGCTAGGTTATCTAGGGATTTTTCCTTCGATATTTCTTGAATATTTTATTCCATGAGCACCGTTCACAGTAATTGAATAATCCAATAATTCTCAGCAATGACATACAGCTTAGTTTCTTTCTAATTTGAGCATGATGATGCCTCATAAATGAACCAGGGCAAGCCAAAAAGTAAAGGCGTTTCAGGCAGTAATGAAATCTAAAATGCTCGCCTGCATCTATTTATTAATGTCAGTGCAGAGCAGAAAAGCAATAGAGCATCAAAATGAAACACTGCATCTGCGGCTCGCCTATCGCCTATCACTTACACACACACGCACACAGCGTTAATTAAAGGCTCTAGTACAGGTTTCTCTTTATTGAGCCTTTCTGAATTATTTCATGTATAACCCAGACTAAGATGCTCTGATAAAAGCTCAGTAGAAAAACGTCCGAGCAGCCTGCCAAGAACCACACAGACTTGGCCTGTGGACAAAACACAAATCCACAACTGTGGAAAGGAAAACAAAAATGAGGACAGAAAGCCAACTACTCTTTCATTTTTGATATGGAAAATAGAAGCATGTTTTTCGGCAGCTGATTGCTTACATAAAATGTTTAAAACTTGCAGCACGACCAATTGTTGTTCAGAAACAGAACCATTTTGGAGATCACTGGGCTCCTGACTGTGAATATCACTTGAGCAGAGAAAGGGGTTACAAGGACCTCTGAAACAGCATCCCCCCCCACCTCCCAAGAGTAAAGCCTCCAAGAGATTGTCACAGACTTGTGCTACATCTGTTTGAGTTTCTATTATGAAAGAGCAGGAAGGAATTTTGACTCTGAGCCAGATTTTTGAGAAGAATGCATATGAAGTACCTCTCTGCACAGCAAAATACCATATCTCTGTATCTCAGGGTTAGCCATTTGTTAACAACTTTTTTTTCTGATAACGGATCCGGATCAGACAGCTTCAGTCTAACGCAGTGTCCCTCCTCTAGTTTGCACAGTCCTGAATAATTTTTATGGTGTTTTACGGCACTCTACTGTTACAGCACAGTGTTTTCCAGGAATTAATATACATTTACGTATAGCTAGATTTATAGAAGAAAATTTCATATTGATCAGCTGGCAGTACTAAACTGCAAAGCAATAGAAAATCTCAATTTTGACATTAGTATGTTTTGAGAAATGCTATTTCAACTGAGAATGAAAAGTCAGAAGACAGGTAGAAACAATGAGATCATGAGCCCTTCCCTTAACAATGAACTGCTAGAGTGGAATAAGACTGATGGATCTGGGTACTACATTTGTAATACGTCTGTGTACATTAGTGTTTCCAGGTAAGCAGGTTACCCAGCCTTCTCCTGAAAGAGAGAGTATCTTTGGGGAAAAAGAAACTAAAACAGCTAAACAGAGCTTTACTGTCTTCTTTTTTTTTGTCTGAACCTTTCCCACCCAAACACACAGGCAAACCAAATCAAACTAAAACAAACAAACAAAAAAAAACCCCAACCAACCAACCAACCAAAAAAAATTTCCATTCTATTCAAGTCCTTCATTTGAATAAAAAATTGATTCCATTCACTTTTATATTTTTACCTTTTTGTTTATTTAGTTGATATCAATATAAACAGTTTTGAAAACACTGAACCAATTCTGTAGCTCTGATTTACCTTGAACTGCAGCTTTTGGTAAATAATGAACTAAAACAACTTACTTTAGTTTGATGTCTAAATTAATGGATGGTCATTGCAAACTCTGCCCATTTGGAAATCACCCAGAGTAAAAGGGCTAGCTGCCCTCTTTCTTGGCATTTATCTCTCCTGTCTCCTTGAAAGGCACTTTTTCACACACCTTCTCTCTGGTATGTTGTTGCTGTGTCTTCTCAGAGAACACAGCAACCTGAGGAGCTCTAATTCCATCTATTCACAGATGTAATTCAGCTTCTTCTGTTTCCTAATTAAGGTGCAAAATCCATCTCATAACAGGAGCAAAAAATAATTATACCATACCTTACTGCATACAGGGTTCATGCACTTAATATAGTGATGGCCCAAGAGGCATTTATACTATCACTGAAGTTCATTAAAATACACCAACTAAATAGGCACTGAATAGCAAAAACCCTTGACAATTACAAATTAAATGACAGTAATTAAGTAACTTTCCTATGCCTTATGGTAACACCTGACACTGCTTATCAAAAGCCAGAAACCTCACCAACAAGAAAATTTGACCTTTTTTCATTCACTGCTTAAAAAACCCTAAAAAACCAAAAATCAAAAACAAACAAAACCACAAACAAAACCAACAACAACAAAACAAAACAAAAACCCACAACAACAACAAAACCCACTCACCATAAAAACCCTACAAAAAAGTAGTTCTGTCATATGAAGCCAAGATGAATTACACAGCTGTTTAGATAATTAGTAGGTACTTTACTAGTAGATCATCTTCTATTCCAGAAGTGGAATTACAAAGGTGGCAGGTCACCTTTGCTTAGTCTCCAAAGCCCCTGGAAAAGGGTCAAATAGAAGTACAGAAACAACTTTGAAAATCACTGCCAGCCCAAAAGCTATCACTGGCCCATGGTAAATACAATGAAAAGCATTAAGGTGTGTGTTCTGAAATTCACTTATCTGGAGTCAAAAGTTCAGAAAAAGCAAAGCACAAGCTTTCTTCACAACTGTACAACACACAAGGACTGGAGTACTGAGCGTCTCAATTTTAACAAAAGATCAGAAGCAGAAGCTCAGAATTAAAGGCCCTGTTTAATGGCAAAAAAGTACACAAAGCCTGTCAGTGCCATTCCTGTTTAAAAGACATACTGCCCAAAAGACAAGGTCTGTTTTGCCCTTCTTGTAATCAACAGGATTTTAAAAATACAGAGATCATCTTACAGCCAGAACAGACCACCAGTTTCTCTATTGATGCTTGATGTAAAGGTTGTGCCTGTCACGCACAACATGCTACGTCTCCCACCATGTGAAAAACACAGATCTGCTGACGTACCCTCCAGAGTCAGGAGAGTGGGAGGATTTTGCAGCTTTTAAATGCAAAATCATTAGGCTAATTATTCCACCTCTCAGTCTATTTTCTTTCATATTATTTCCCTTACATGAATTGCCCCTATTTTCTAAGCCTCATCTCACTTTTCCATATTTCAATCAAAATCAGGATTCTTCATTTTTTGTACACTTTTGTACCATTACTGGTATATTTGTGATCACCCTATTTAGTGCCTTGTTTCAGAGTAGGAATGTGTGGTCTGCTTTCAGATTCCTTCCATGTGTTATGCCAAAATGTCCCAGATATCAAACTTTGCTGGAATCCTAGTCTCTTACAGCCTGTATGCTGCCATTTCTATCCACCAACTCTGCTGTTTTAGTAAATTTTCTACCCACGTAATATTGGTCATGCATCTCTGGTGCAAATATCTTTTCATGCAAGATTTCAGGAAACATGATGCCAAATGTCCAGCCACTTAAGCAGCTGACTATCTGCTATTTGTACAGGGCCATTAAGTAATAAAGTAAAAAAGAACCTCCAGCAATAGAAATATATATGCAAAGTGACCAGTCATCTTTACTGCAACAGCTGCTGAGGAAACACAGGATTTCCTTGACTTAAAAAAAACTGCAGCGATTCCATCAGGTGGAAAACAATTTCTGAAAGAGGTCTGTATTTTGCTCTGTTTTACTGCATTATCCCTAACAAGTTGAACAGAACCATGAAATTTCTTTCCTTTTTAATTTCTTTGACTGTTGTAAATAAAAAACCTGATCCATTCCTCCTGGCCACAGAGTCATTTCATTCACCACAATTCTCTATTCCCATCCAAACAGCATCAGGGTGATGGCATGCCTTAAGGAAATAAACCTTCAGCATCATGCTGCCATCACTCTCATGAACCTTGCCAGGCTCAGAAAAACTTGGGGAGCTGCTGAGGCCAAGCACCCCAACTCTGCTGCTCACAAATCACCTTGAGGCTCTGAAAGTACCCCTGCCCTCTGTGAGAGCAAGAATCAGCACAGCTAAAGTATCATAAATACAGCACTCCAGGTGATTTTCCAACATGCAAACTATAGGCAGCTAGCTGCTTGTAAACTGTGAGTTTTCCTTTTAATTTCCAGGTATTAGAATGAAAAAAAAATCACAAACAAACAAACAAACAAACAAACAAACAAAAACCCCAACAGTTTTTTTTTTCCAGAACTCATGAAATCAGAACATCTGAAATTGTCACCTGGCACTTCCAGTGATGTCCTGTGATCCCACATGGAGTCCCATAAAAGTACTCCACTGTATGCTCCTTCCCTGACCAGTCCTGAACCAGCAACAGCACACCCAGGCTTGTGAACAGCAAATCTCAAAGCCTTGCCAGGAAAGACAGTGGTCTAGTGCAGCTGAGGTTCACTTTGCAAGGACTTCTTCCAGAGATATTCTGAAGGAGGGAAAATAAACTTGCATTATTCCATCCTACTGTAATTTATTCCTGGTCTGACTACCCACCCACTCCAGAGCCAGGAAGTTAGACAGACCAGTGTCTTTGCCTATTTCCATCCTCAGATCATCCTCTTTTCTCATTCAAGGCTCGAGGCTTGTGAATCCCTTAAGCACAGTACAGCTTTTGCCTGCCTAGAATGACCATGGTGCAGATTCTGCATTTTGTTAGTTTTCTCATACTACAAAAGGGAAAAAAAACCCCTTGAACTATTTATGAGTCTGCAAGGACACAGGGATCTCCTCACTGTGTGGCCACAGCTCAATATTAATGTTATTGTTTATTAGTGGCGCAATCTCTTACACAGACAGATGATAAAGTAACACCAGCAACTCAAAGACATGTGGTGAAAACATGTTAAATTAAGCAAACAATGGATTCCTGGTGGAGAAACATTCAATACAGAGTAAGTTACCTATCGGCTTTTTTATCCTAGAATGGTTGTGGACACACACATTTAGAGAGCTAGGAAAATATAGCTTGAGAATTCTTTCTCAGGTCTGGACTTCTCCTGCCTCTCAGGTCCGTTTCCAGACTGATAAGCTGATGCAACTTCAGTTAGGGAGGAACTCTCCCAGGATGATAATATGGTCAAAACAGAATGGAATCTGGTGCAAAACAGAATGGAATTCATAATAAAGATTAACACCTGGTGTTTTTCCCGTGGGACACATCCTGAGGTATGGTCTCATGGATGTTTTTCCCAATTTTCCCAATGAGCTACTGTCCTGTCTTAGCTCTGTGTAACATGCTTTAAATATGGGCTGTCCATTCAATAAAGTTGGCCTTTTTTCACTAAAAGGTCCATGTGTGTTGCTGTTCTTGCTGACTCTCTCTCTCTAGGTCAATAACCACAAATGGTCTGGGTTGGAAAGCATCCTGAAGATCATCTAGTTCCATACCACCTCTTATACCTGTTGGCTTGCTCTGACTCATGATTTTGTAGTTCACTGGCCACACAAAGAAAACTGAGGAAATGTTTCAGAAACTATATTTACAGTATCATTTATTATCCTTCTTAACTCACTGTTACAAGCTGCATATACATGGACAAACTTGCTTCCTCTAACTTGACTTAAAAATGCAATCTAAGCATTGCACAATTCAAAATAATTGCTTGGTGCCGTTAATTCCTACATGGTGACTCAGAGTTTACTGAGCTTCCAAGCAATGACAGGACACAGTGGAATGAGAAAAGGGCTGAGAAGGATAAGGACAGGCTGGGGCTTGGAAAGCCTTTCACACAAGAAGACACAGAACAGACTCAGCCTGGGCAGCATAAGTATTCACAGTTTCTGACTGCACAAAAATTGTTCAGTGAAAAATTATCAGTCAGCAGGCCTGAAATAAATCAGAGGATTATCTTGTTACTGAAAGCATAATTATAACTGCATCTGAATGCTACAGGATGTGGTAATAGCAAAAACTGTATGTGAAAAGTTTAAAATAAATAAATAAATAAGAGGAAGAAATAAGATAAATAAGAGGTTTCTCAGAGCATTTTAGGCAGAAATCCATTACTGACCTCCAAACTACACGTGACACCCAGCTTGGGAAACTCAGAAGGCAGACAGAATATACCACTGAGAAAGATTGCTTTAAAAACGGCCTCCATTTTAGACTCATTCCCTGAGCACCTCACACAGGTCACCATTAGAAACATGCTACACAGTGAAATGCATTTCTTTAGGAAAACCCCTCCTGGTTTTGCATTACACTCAAAACCTGAACTGCTCTCAAGGCACTGGTGCCAGAAGAAAAGCAGCAGCAGTGCCTGGTGTATACATGTATTACACATTTGCATTTTAAAAGCAGTATGTTTGCCACAGCTGAAATATTCTTATTTCCTCAAGTAATTCAGTATTGCCTTTGAGAAAAAGTGGTAGGCAAAGAAGTGGAAGCAAAAAAAATCCCAACAGACTTAGCATATGGGTGTCTTGGAAAGGTCTAGGTGGCAGAGGCTTGCTCCCTACCCTCTCCTGACAATGCAAAACCAGTCCTGTTCAGGCTCTTGGACAGAATTTGTAGTCCCCCAGTTCCTGCACCAAGCATCTCATGGACTGCATGAAGAACACGGCCTTTGGGCACTGAGAGACATCCACTTTCACCCCCTGCTTCCCCCAGAAATACCAGCTGCTCCTTCCCTCTCTCCCCCCGTCTGACCAGTCAGTTCAGGAACTCTCCAGGAAGGATAACATTTCCACTGAGGAAAACACCTTTTGCTTTCTTATCTGCAAAATACAATGTGGGGAGAAGAGTTACACCTGCTTCCCTCCAGACTGGAAAAAAACCATGCTCAGATCACCCTGCTTAAGAGCAGCCCTGTGGGTGCTACTGGCACCTTTAGTTACGATAAAGTGCCAATCCTGAGCAGGGAAGCACCGACTTTGTTCCTGTCAGGGAGTGCGTAGGTGTCAGTGCCAAATCCAGAATTTAATTAAAAACTGTATTTTCTATGGGAAAACAACACGGCCAGCATAATAGAGCTATAATTATAGTCAGGTTTCCACTGGCAACTTGTTAATTGATTCTTACTCTGTTTCTTAAAGGAGAGCAGGGCTGCTGTCACGCCCTCTTTCGTTCCCGCTGCTGTAATTTCTCTAGCAATATTCCCAGCAAAATGTCAATACATTTGTGTCTCTGCTCTAAAAAGGGATCAGCATGGTGTTGCATGATATGCAGTGTCCTAAAACGAAGTTGCTCTGCTGCATGGCAAATCAGTACATGTGTAATTACCTACATAATTTTATACAGAGCATCAAAAATGAAAACATGATAAGTCTCATCTCTCCTCAGCCCTGTTCTGTTGTCATGGCAACTGGACACTTTCTCTCTCCCCCCCATCTTTTTTCCCAAGGGACAAAGAAAACCACCAGAGACTTCACAAATCAGCATACATTAAGCACAAATAGTTTGCCAAATGCATTTGTTCACTGACATCTCTTCAGTAATTGTGTGCATTGTGCTCACTAAAGTGAGCTGCTGCAAACACAGCTTTCTGCCCAGCATCATCCCTGCAAAACAACCCCCCTATCCTCTCCTCTACCTCCACTTCCCTACACGTGCTCAGGCAAACTCTGTCAAGCCAAGCTGGGTTTTTTGGTCCCATTTAGCCATTTTTTTCCTGTTTACATGTGCATGGATGAATGGAGGTGAGCTGAGTTTGAGTCCACCTGTACTGCTGAGACCTAAAATTTTCTGGTGAGCAACAGGTTGAAATAAATACCTATGTCCTGTAGGTAGCTTTCACATGTGGCACACTACAGAGAAGAAAAGCAAGGTCTGGGGTTCATGACCCAGGTAAGTGGAAACTTTCACAGCAGTGCTGCTTGTCTTGACTGCAGGAGGTTTGTGGACCAGGTCTGGCACAAGTCCTTCCTGGGTAAAGCAGCTGGGTGCTGCCTCCCACCCACCCTCAGTTGCTAGTGCTTTGCCAAACTCAAACTGACAGGCTTTCAGTGTCCCTGCCAGGTGTTTGGCTTATACTAAGCGAGCACTTTGCTTTGGTTTTGGATGTGCCTGTTAAAATGATTCTTCTATTTCTGAAAACAAAGCTGGGGAAAATACAATTTTTATGGGGTACTAAACCCAAGATCTTAGTAATTTTTCTTTGTTTCAGAGTTGAAAACAGGAAGAGAGGAGCATATGTGTTTGTATGAATAAGATGTACCTCTTTCTGTTCCTGTGAACTTTCCACTGAGTTTGAGTATTCCAATCCCTCCAAGTCCCACCACCCACATGGAATGAAGACCATCACCCTTACTGGTGGGTGCTAACACCTCCACCACGTGACACTGTAATGTAGACCCAGGGAAAGGAGTCCCACCAAGCCACTGCACACACCCCTCCCTGTCAATGCCAGATGCTCCCTGGCCTCGTGCCCGTGCATCCCTGCTGCAGACAGCTAGGGAGCTGCTGGCCACAAGTATGGAAAACAAGACCCTGGTCCCACAGGCAGCGCGTGGGCAACAACCAGCCGCCCGTGAAAATGCCCTCCTCAAACATAATGAGGCTTCTCAGTGCTTTCAACACAAATGGAGAATAAGTGCTGCAAAGGCAATGATGACCTCCTGTGCCAGCTGTCAGGAGGCACTGTGGGACGTGACATCGAGGATAAAGACTTGCTGGCACCCTGCACACCCTGCACCAGCTCTGTCCACTTGCGCCAGCAGTCACCAGGCATTGTTCTCGCAGATGTACCAGGCACTCTCCCATTTCGGGTCATAATGAGCTGCAGATGTGACAAGCATTTCAGATTCTGAGTCTGCAGCAATGAGACACTCCATATAGATGTTTCTGCCTCATTTTCACTTGCTAATTTTTAATAATGACAATTTAACTTCATTGTGCGTGTCATGTACTGTAACGTCCAATTCAGAAATCATCCTAAAGGACTCTGATTGCTTAAGAAATCTTGCAAATAGCTTTCCAACTTTTTTTACAAAGTGTGTATTCCAAAAATTCAGAATTTCAGATTTTCAGAATATCACTTTGATAGTTCTCTAGGGGAAAGTAATAAATAGTTAGGAGGCACGATGCTTTGGAGATACAGAGGCAATGCCTCAATTAGAGGCATCCCCATCTCACTTTTAAAGGACTTCAAAATCAGCATGAAAAAAAGCTGATGTTATACAGAATATATTTACACACATCAAAGAGTAAGTCACAAGTGAAAGCTTAATTAAACTGAAATTTGGGTTGATCAATTAATTCATGCTTTTCAGAAGGGAAAACACCTTATATAACTCCAAGAAACTATGATAAATGTTGGAAAGGCTAGACTTTCCACAATGAGGCAAAAATCAAATCCCTTCAAAGTTTCAGGTTTTACTCCATCTCAAACCTTCATGCTTTTCCTGTAACTCTTTCACATGATGATGCAATTAACTCTAATTTTCTGGTTACTTTTGACATAGAGCTAAAACTATATACATGATCCAGTGGTACATGCTCTCACTGTGGTTAAGGGTAGAGTGAAAGTTGTGTTAGAAACGACCTGAAGTTTCCTAGAGTTACAACTCCTCCATATCAAACTCCAGAGCTCACTCTAAAAGCTGCTTTCCAGCACTGTTTATTTAACA
Source organism: Toxostoma redivivum (assembly GCA_013397375.1). Classification (NCBI taxonomy): domain Eukaryota; kingdom Metazoa; phylum Chordata; class Aves; order Passeriformes; family Mimidae; genus Toxostoma; species Toxostoma redivivum. The sequence continues at coordinate 364,341 of VXBI01007170.1, forward strand.
TTAACCATGGCAATGTTAAATGTCTTCTCATTTCAGGGAGGGGCTGCAATAATATAAGCTTTGCAGATGCCTGCAATACACAGAGCAAGATTCTTGCAAGTTATGTCTGGATATCACTGCCTCTCAGCATTCATGAAGACAGATTATTTTCCAAAGCACATGTTAAAATGCTGCAGAGGGACACTTTTTTGTTTGCAATCCCAAGAAGTACAATTAAATGACACTGATTTCTCTCTTATTCTGCTTTAACTGCAACCCAATTTTATCTAGTTTTACTTGTTTGTTTACTAGTTAAAGTAATAACCCTGAGGAAAGGTTTGCAGTAACATACTTCATGTAACAAAGACAACAGATCTTTAAGAGATATGCACATCATATTCACAAAGGGAACATGTATACACTTATTTTGGTTGCATTCTTATGCTTCACATATTCATGTCTTAAACATGTATCAACTGAATGCAACTTTGTCAAGTGTAAGGAAATGGCTTTTGCTTACTAGAAATATCTGGGGGCAAGATTTATGGATTTCTAAAAATGTGAATCTGTACTTCATATAAAAAACATTACAAAAATGTTCCTGAAAAAGTCTTTTTCATTTCTTTAAGTCCTTCTTCCCATTCTATGTGATTTGCCCGCTTGTTAAAAGACTTAATTCTATATTATGAATGTGTGTGAAGTCTCATCTCAGTTAATTTTGGTGTCTTTAAGAGAGAAGGGTTAACACTGAGAAAACACACTCAGTGCAGAAAAGGGGTTTTGACTTCAGATTTGGAAGGACAAGCATTCCTCCATAGCTCAGATCATCGCAGCAGGTTTCCAGGAATAAGTAAAACAAACCCAAACCAAAGCGGGAGGGGGAGTAAATCCTAAAATCTAGGTCAGAGGAAGAAACCAGAGAAATACAAAGCACCATTTTTTCATGAGCTTCATAACTAATTGTGTGAAGGTCTCATCTCCTGCCACACTCGTGCATGTGTAACACTAATTGCGGAGAGGAGTCACAGGAATGCTCCACAAAGGGGCTCAAGTGGCATCTTCGGCGAAGCACAGGAGATCACATCGGGTAATAACATGTAATAAATACATAGGGGAAGAAAGGTCACCTCAGGGAGAATTCTCTCACAGTGCAGCCTGCAAAAAATCATAATTTTCTTGATAAAAAGAAGGGCCAAAAAGCAAAAGGGAATCCTGAGAAATTCTGTTCTCAAGGTAAAGCCTACAAAGATAGAAACTCTTTACTGCATTTTTTCATAAACAGACCAGACATACAAGTGGTTCTTACACCCCAATTTTATATGATCCTCTATTTGTGATCTTCATTCTGCTGCTCAGCCACCTGGTTTTACATTTACAGATGGCTTTGAGATCACAGTTTGTTATCTTAGTCAAACATAATTAACAAACACATTTCATCCTCTTGCATCAACAGGGATCTGATTTTACATGATAGAACAACAAAAATGGAAAACTTCAGCAGATGTACCCAGTTACTGCTTTCTGTCATCCACTCAAGACATGTCTTTAATACCTCCTCCTATTCTTGTCTTCCAAATAAGCCCTTTCTTATTGTAACAGGGATATAACTCCTACTTAAAGTCACTATAGTTTTTCTTGTCTTTGAATAGAAAAGCAAATTAACTGATGAATGCATCTGTTATTTTCTTATCTTTTGTGTTCAATTAACCACTACCATTCTGAGTGACAAAAACCATCTCTTACCATCTGCCCACTAGAAATCTGCTTTAAGGCTGTTTATAATTTATCAATCCTTTTTTTCGTTTGTTTTTAATTCTTAAGGTAGTGGATTTGGTTTCCTTCTGTATGTATGAGAAAGAAAACTGTTGGACACTGTACCTTCTCATTGCATTACAACCATACTGAGCCAGGGCAAGTATAAATTTAAGAGCTGCACAGGAATGCAAAAATAACTGGTATTCCATTAGAAATTTTATTTCTAGTATCTTGCAATCTCTTAATCCTCAAAGCCTGACTTGGGCAATGTGAAGAAGGCAGAGTTGGCTGTATTTGCCCCACGACCACTTGCCCACTTAGAGCAGGGGTGTTTTCCAAGCTGTCGGGAAGCAGCCCACAGGGATAATTCGTGTCAGGCACCCAGCAGCCATTTCTAGCCATTCCCTTTCCCAAAGCAGGTGCAAATGCAGGCCAAGGGTGAGACTGGGTGAGGAAGGCACGTGTTGGTGGGCTGGGCTGACTCTGCCTCCCAATCGCACCCCCAGGGTGCCCCCCTTGCACCCACCTGCTGCCTGTACAAGGCTCATGTGCTCACATGTGTTTTCACAGGTCTCAGGCTGGAAGCTGTACTCAGCCCTGAGGTGATGGCAGCCCCACTCCTTCCCTGCAAAACTAGCTGGTGCTTGGCTCTGAGGCTCGAGGCTGCAGCTGGTGTGGCACTGGTCATCCCTAGCTCATATCAGATGCTTCCAGACCAGCACTGAGTGATTCCAGCCTCTTCTGATGAGAAGCATTTCTTTACCCCTTCTGTGAATGCAAAAGTAAATTAACTGATGGAAACAGCTGTTCTTTTCTGATCATGTATGCTTAACTATTTACAATCGATTCCCCCTTTTTCTGGCTAAACTTGTGAAGTCACTCATGGGAGCCTTGATCATCATCCCCAGCGCTTACTTTTTGCTCTGTATGGTTCCGGCTTTGTTTGCTCCAGTCAGCTCTAAGCCAGTGCCTCAGCACCCTCCTGGGAATAACTCACTCTGGGGAGTGCTCCCCAAAGGAATGGAAAAGAAAACAGATATGGCTGTCTATGCTCCATGCAGCTTTGTAATGTTATCCCAACATGTTTTATATGCTCAGTTTGGGTCTTATAGCCTCATGCCATGCCCCAGATCATGCAACATGAATCTTCAGCTTCTCAGAATAAAACCATCACTTCAACAGAGAAGAAAAACCTCCAAATAGAAAAGAAAAACATAAAATCCACCGCTTATACCTCAGGGCTACTAGAACACGACATAGAGCCCCAAGGAGATTAATGGTTAAGTTCTATGTGGACTGGATGCACCAGGTATGCTCTGGATAGAGCTCACCATAAGCAATACAGGTGCAAACCAATCTGTGACTTGGCCTCAGGGCTAAAGGTTAGTCACTGGCTTTCTTCTATGTTAGTCCAGTAGGTCTGAGAGATAAAAGACTCCTTCATTTAGACTGCCAACAAGACAGACATTCAGTATTTCAAAGCACATCGTCCAGCTAGTAACTCCTAGCATCCTTTTTCGTACTTCTTGGAAAGCATTGCTCCTTGCTGCTTATCAGGAGTCCTGTAACAACTCCAGACTGCATTGCTTTTCTTATCTGACCTCTTCTAGTATTTCTTTGTCGCTAACACTGAACTTTTAACAATACAAACCCTTGAAAAGCAATTGTAAAATTCCTTTTTCTGTGGAGAACACACTGGTTAGCACAGCAGGCCAACTTTCAGGTTTTGTGAAAGCCTGTCTGTGCCTCAGTCCATTAGGTATGAAGATAAAAAAAACCAAAAAAAACCCTTAAACAACTATTAAATATATACTCCAATAGTCACAAAGATTTTGAGGATGAAAACATCTGCATCCCTTCCCTTTTTGCACATTATGATGAGAACACATTTGGCAGTTGTATCAAAACTGGATACAGCTTCCTGAGCCTGACTTCATACACCTCTAGAACATCACCATGTAATCCAATGACAATATGTCTCCCCTTTTCAGTCCTTCCAACAGCAAAGTGGATAGTCCTAAGCCCAGAACTGTGAGGGAAGAATTGCAGATGGTAAAAGAGCTCAGTAGCCCTGAATGAGAATGAGAAGTTTGTGCCAGAACAGTGAGGAACCATTAGTAACTGGAGCTTTGTTACTTCCTTCAATGATGTCTTCACTAGCCTCTGCAGGATTTTTATTCAAATTATGTAGGAAAACAGTTCTTCACTATTTTTACAGAAAATAAACTTCCTTTAATTTTTTTTTCAGTTATTTTCTTTAGTTGGTACTAGATAATTAAAAAACTTTAATGTCCATGATTTGTCTGTATTCTTTGTTTTCAAATAAGCTTTTCTTATCTGTGAAGAGACTTTGTCATCTATTTTCTCAAACTGCAAGAGATTTACAATAGACAGGGATTACAGTAAGTTAGGGTTGCTCTTCGTTTCTTTTTAACAATCTCAGTGTCTTTTGCAGAATTGGTAAATCTTGTCTTTCTGTAGATAAAAATTATCAACTATTATTTTTTATTACTGCTTTTCCTGTTTTATTTGTCCCATGCATCCTGGTTTTTTAAAATTCTTTTTATAAAAATCTGTAAAAGGATAAAATATGTGGAAGAGAGATAACTATACAATGCATTCCAGAGAAGATTTATCTGTAATTTATTAAGTTCATTTGAAAATCACGACATTTGTATCAGTTTTGTTTCCATCTTCTGTAGCAGCGCCCATCAAAATAAGACCTCATTCTTGCAAGGGAAAGCTGTTACCATGGTATTCCCATTATTCCTAACACAGAGACTGGGGGAAAATTTGTTAAACTACTCAGAAAATTTTCCTAATTGCAATGCAAAGGTTTGCTGGGGTAGCTGCAACAGAACTTGAGCCTTTTTTGCAGGCTGAGGGCAAAGGGAGACTGGCTGGTGGCTGGCAGCAGTCTGGAGAGATCCCTGCACTCAGTACAGGTCCCATCTGTTTCCTTGATCTAAGATTGTGTTTGGGCAAACACCACAAAAATTTAAGTGCAGTGTGGCATAAAAAAAGCTTTCCCATATCATGCCTGCTTACATATGAATTTTGAATGCTCCTACTACTCAAAAATGGAAACTTTTGAGTGCGAACAGCAACATTTTTTGACTCCTTGTTGAGCTGTGGCCTGGATGAAACCACTATGGAAAAGCATCTAGAAGCATTTGCAGGAAGAATGACGTTAGGGAGAAATGATGGGCTTCTAAACATGTGATTAATGGATATGATCACATCTGCAGAGTGATCCTGCTCCTTGGTAAAGGCAGGAGTACCCAGGGACAGGGTTTGCAAGGCTGGTAGGCTTTGTTTCCAGCTTTGAATGCTGCTGCAGCAGTAGGGCTACAATAAGATACAGGAAAAAAAAGCCTGCAAAATTCTGGAAGACAAAAACAGATGCAGCTCCCTGCTGCCCAACCTGGCTCCAGGGAGAGAAGTGTGCTTCTAAGTCAGAACTTCTCCTGAGCATACCTTTTGTGCTGGAACTCTTCAAACTTTTTCTCTTGAGCACCTGGGTGACACCACCACCTGCAGAGGCTTGCCCAGGTTGTCAGGGCACTCTCAACACTTTTGTTTCCTCAAGAAATTAGAAGCTCCCTTTGTTTTAAGTATGCTGGCTGAAAACATGAGCTCTGGTCCAGATACTGGCTTGGGGTTTGTTTGAGTCTTCCCCAGGGCCCACAAATGACACCTGCCCCACCTGTCCACACTGATAATGAGAGTTGTGGCGACAGTAGCATCATCACACCAGGGAGAGATATGCTGCCATCAGATGTCCCACCAAGACAATAATAACCCTTCAGATTCTTCAGCCAGGAACCAAGGATGGGTATCTTCCAGTTACAGAAATTTTTTGGGGGGGGTTGACTTTGCTTCAGTTTAAACTCACATTAATTCAATTGGAATGGCATTTTCAAATTAAGAATTTAACTTGATCTTGTTTTGAAAATGTCAAAAGGAATGTTTCAACCAATGCAAAATTATTCCTTTTGTTTTATATTCAGCCAAAATGGTTCAGCAAGCAGATTCAGATGCTCTAAGACTGTACTTCTGGAGAATAACAAGCCAGTAGGACAGCCAACTTTTGCAGAGCTCTAGCCTGGATTTGGTTTTGTGTAGTTCTTTCCTTGCTGCAGACTTATCTTGAACTATCTCCACTTCTCCTCCCCTCTCAAACTGAGCTGCCACTTTAGAAAATGGCAGAATGCAAGTGTCAGGATTAGTGAGTGGGAAGATTTTGTTAGCAGTGCAAACATACTACAGTGCTAACAAGATGGTCAAGTGAAGTTTTTGGATGAAGGGTTTATTTGTCAAACACACAGTTTCAGAATCAGTACAAGGATTCACAACTTCCACTTGAATTTAAAAAATAGTCTGGTAAATATTTGATATGTGTTACATTGCAAAGTATTTTAGAGAACTCCAACTGCTCTGTTTCACCACTTGGAAAAAAAAAAACCAAAACCCCAAAGGTTTTTCATCTTTAATTTTGATATACCCTTCACACATGGCACTTAGCTCTTGCCAACTGTCTCAAAATATCATTTTGCATCAATATTGACAAAATCACCATCCACTGCCTGTTCCATTGGACAACCAGATCAAGTCTCGCAGTCAGAGACAGTTATCTGGTGTATCTGGAGGGATACAAGCATGACCTTCTGCCTGATGGGTGGCATCCCTGGTGTCACAGCCCTCCCTGTGGTGACAAAGCATCAGTGGCTATTGTCATTAAGCCAGTTTTTCTCTTCCTGACCTGGAAGGTAACTGAGCACTTCTGGGGGTAGAAAAAAAAATAGATATATCCGACAGATATAGATAGATGGATCTACCATGAGCCATTTACTCGCTAGCTAGTGAAGCAGATGTTTTGTTTTCTGGCTCTCCCCAGTCTAACTCACCTCTGAAGGCTGTAGCAGCAGATGAGACAAATGTGTGACAACAAACAGTGATAATTTTGAAGCCTGGAAGTATTTCTGTGTCAGAGAAAGCTGCTTGAGCTGTTGGCCTCTGCTAAGGCAGCAAGGAAAGGAAATCCCAAGGGATGGCTGACCTTATGCTGCTGGTTCCCAGCAGCCTCTTGCAGTTGCCACAGGCTGCAGTACCCACCACTGCAGAGGCAGCATGGACAATGAACTGTGAATTCCTCTGCAATGTCTATTTTAAGTCATATTTCAGTGAATCACCATTGCAATCCCCTTCTGTACTAGATATTCAACATCTACTCCAAAACAATGTTAAAAATAACTGATTGACTTCCAACAAGTAGATGGCTCCTAGATACTTCTCCATTTTTCTACACCTCACAAAACTTGGGTTTTTTTCTTCAATATATATACACTGTGATATTAAGACATTAGAAGTATTGAAAATGAAGCAGTTAAAACGTGATGTAATTAAAGATACCCTCTGAAGAAAAGCTCTAAGTACTTGCTGAAACTGCCAGAGCTGTTACTCCAACAATGTCCCAGCATTGCGCAGAAATTAAACAGGAGAATAAAACTAAAACTTCTTTCAGGCTCCTTCTGCATTGCAAGTAGTCAGATAGATAAACCTTTGGGGGACACAGCTGACTGGATGCTACATCTCATCCTTCCAATTCCAGTTCCTGTACAGGAGGCTCCAAAATCACAGTAATGGTCTAGTTTTCCTCTGCTGCATTTACCAGGAAAGTCAGCAAGGCTCAGCCGGACCTGCACTCATGGCAGGCTTCAAGAGCTGCAGAGAAAGGTGATGGCACAGCACAGACAGGAGGGACCAAGACCTCATGTGCACAGCTGCCAGCAGGCAGCAGCCTTGGGGGCCTGTACCCAGGCCATGCTTAAGCTCTTTTCTCAAAGGAAGTAAGCTGGGTCAGTCAGGCAGCTTGGAAGAAGAACAGTACATATGGAGCAGCGACTATCTCTCTAGATACAGAACCCAGAAGCAGTCTAGGGAAGATAAGCTATGAGACAGTGCAGGTTCACCCATTTCCTCTATGGACCTAATAAACTGTGCTTTTCTTGTGGGGAAAAAATCAGCAATCCCCCAGCTTATTTATATTATGAGCCTGTGTCTCCAAGAAGAGCTTTTCAACCATCTTTAGGCATTACACTGAGAAATCCCTGAGAGCAACCTTATTTGTTCAGATTGGGCTGTGTTATTTGCTTTTTGAGTTTCTAAACACTTGCTGAGGAAAATGGGGCAGATGACCATCTTCAGTTGGCTCCTGAATTAATAGCTTGCATCCCATCACCTGACTAAATCGTCAGGACACCAGACTGCTGCTTGCCCACACAGCACCATGTCCAGGCTCTCACACAGGTCTCTCACCATCAGGAAAGAAGAATAAAGTTCCTTGAAATCAATGAGAGACTGTGTTTATAAAGCTGACTGTATGATACTGCCCTTCGTCTCTGCTTCAGCATCAAGGACATTAAGGCCTTTAAGCCGTGTACAAGGCAAGCATGCCTGCCCCCAGTCCCTTGAAGGCTGAGAAACTAATGGTGAATTCAGATATATCATCCTAAGTGACAATTAATTGACCTCAAAGTTGCAGCAGCTCCAGAGGCATCGTCACTGACTCTATTGTTCTTTAATATGTCATTCAGAGAAGGTCAGCAGGCTCCTGCAAGAGACATTTGAAGGACTTGCTGAAGCAGATTGCCATCTCAAGAGCAGATTAAATATTATTCCTTAGACTCCAGTTTTATCTTAGGGTGGGTGATTTGTGTGCAGGGTACAAAAGAAAGGAGCAGACATCTCAACATTTCTCAAAAGCTTTTAGTTTTCAAGGGACTTACAACAGACATCATAAACTCCGCAATACAAGAGCAGCGGGTACAAAGATAGCATCTTACCCTTGCCAGATAGCTTTGCTACACCCTGTTGATGTATTAATGTCACTGAAAAAAACAGCTGTAAATCAGAAATGTAGGTCTTGTAGGGTAATCAAACACTGTTAAAGGCCTGCTGAGTTTGGAAATGAGAAGTTCTACAATAATAAAAAATTAAAGAACTTCACTCCAAAAATGGAGGTAAAAAAAGAAAGGAGATGCCCTTTCCCAGTATCCAAATCTTCAAACTCCTAGAGTGCCTTAAGAAAACAAACTATTTGTTTTGTATCACAGCATTAAAACCCACAACCACCCAATGCTGGTTTTTGGCAGGGATAGAGTTAATTTTTTTGATTTGTGCTGGAAATTATGTTGATAACTCAGGGATGTTTTAGCTATTGATGAGCAGAGCTTATACAGAATCAAGACATGTTCTGCCTCTCCCCCCACCCCACCAGTGAGAGGGCTGGGAGTGCACAAGGAACTGGGAGGAGATACAACCAAGACAGTTGACCCCAACTGACCAGAGGGATATTCCAGACCATATGAAGCTCTTGGAGGAGGGAAAAGTGGGGGGCTTCTTTTTTTTATTATTTCTAGGCATTGTAGCAGCCTTGAAACCTAAACCTGCAACCCACCCAGCTACTGGGAATGACAAGGTAAGGGTGGGCATCTGGGGTAGAGGGCTATGCCAGTGTGCAGTATTGGTCATCAGTCCAACTCGTGCCCCTGTAAGCAGCACTACCCAGCAGAGACAGCTGCTGGTGGGAACTGGAATGGACATGAGCTCCAGACCCACATGGACTGCCCTGGTTACTTTCTTTGAACATTTTGCAGTCTACTTTCATGACTTTTAAGCATCATCTTAATTAATTTATGGCAGTGGTGGAAACTTAAGGATCTTACCCCTTCCAAATTCATCTCTTCTTTCAGGCTTTAACAGCTACTTTTAGGTTTAGCAGTGTAAGTTCCTGTCTCCCCTTTTCCACACACACAGTACATCTGCAAATGAGAGGCTGAGAGCTACATGAGCTCAGAAAAGGTGTTTCAAGAAAAGCAATGAGAGAAGAGGAAAAACAGCAATTTCAGTTAATGAGGGATGCTATGTAGTTTGATGCAGAAGAAAGAGAGCTGGACATTTTTCTCTGGTTTCTGTGCACATTTATGTGTGGTTGTAGGTATAAACCCCATTTTTAATCATTTGTGTACTATAACACACCAGTCTGGCTGGTCAAAGTACAACACTTTGTTGTAGAGACTATGCAGGCATGACAAATAGGAATTTTGAATTGCATTTAACAAAACTGAAATTCTGAGTAACTTCCAGAAAGGTTGAAAACAGCTTAATTCAACTGTTATTGTGTTAAGATGGAAATTATTACACATCTTTTTCTTTGGTTATGCAGGCTTCCTCAAAAAAGCTATTATCAGCTTTTTTTTTTACAAGGAACATAAAGGAGCTATTACAGAAAACAGCAAATTAAAATAATCATCAAAGTGTTCAGACATAGGCCAGTGGATGTGATTTTCACACTCATGCCTGTTTCTGAGAGAGGACAAGCCTTTCTAATACTCTTTGGGTAACATGAAGAAACATGCGAAAATTCCTGGTACTTTCAGAGAACAAGGTGGTAGCTGTAAAGCATTTGTAAAACTGAATAGTGGAGCTGGAATCAGAAGTACAAGCATTGACATGACTGAAACAAAACCCATTGACTTATGTGGTCCCTTATAATAAGGGCTTTGCTATCCTGCACATTAGATATACATGAGGTTCAAATGTACATAAGAAACTCAGTTAAGGCACTAAAACCCCCCCAGGAAGATTAAAAGTGCCTTATGGGGTCAGAGTCACTCTTTTATACAGTCCTGCTCGTCTTGCTGTCTCTGGGCCACCCTTAACCTTCAAGGCAGCACTGAGGGGGGACTCAGAGATGATGGGCAGGGAGGGTCCCTCACTTGCCCAGTACAGTCTGCTCCAAGACAGACACCTTGTTATTTTTGATGCAAATGTATCTTTAAAAACTGATGTAATTTTCTGTACTTGTGCACAAAAAAACAAAATTAAAAAGGTAGCATAGAAGTCAATCTGTATATTGGCTAGTTTGATAAATACATCAAAAGGAAAACTATTTCAGAAATATAAAACCTTATTACAAAACAATGATGAAAACATATTTACTACATCTGATTAAACAAAAGAAATCAAGTTTCCTGGATAGTATAACAACAACTTGCTTGTTTTGGTTTATTAATAAATCGTGATAATTATCTTCCATTGCTTTGCTTGTATGAACTTAGCATTAATATTGTATTTGTTTCCATTAGAATAGTGATTTATAGGCTATCTCTTACTAAAACCATTATAGAAAGATCAATTTATCAGTAAACTTTAATGGACAGATAAACTGGAGACAACATGTTCTGTTCAAATCAGATTTAGGCTATTATTGGGTTTCAGACTAAGGACACAGAGAATTGAACCTTTGTATATTAAACAATAATGTAAGCAAATGCAGTTTGCATCTTTGTTTGTTAGCTGGATTTCCAAAAGCAACCATAGCCTTCTTCACTGTTAACCCTTTATTTTGTGTTCAATTTAAAGCAGAAATAAAGGAATATGATGTGACAAGGCTATTTTTGTATAATTTCCATCTCACCCACAGGAAAGGGAATCCAGCAGTATTCTGCAAGGAGTTAACAAAAAGGTTTGTTTGAAGTTTGACCACTCCAGGAGATCTGCAGAAGCATCCTGAGGCTGCAGGCAGGATAGTAGGTTTCCAAGGAAGGACAGAAGGAAGGGCAACCTGTCCCTAGTGACAGTCTCCAGGGTGGCCACTACCATTTTGTGGATGTTGCTGTCCTCCCTGGGATGACAAAAGGTGCAGCCTTAGGTGAGTTGTCCCAGTCATCCCAGCATCCAGTCACTAGGCACAGGCTAGTGTGTGTCATGGATGAGGACAGTGACACGGGTTACTGCTGTACTGGCCTCACAGAAAGGCTATTGGACACTCATTTCATTCAATGGATAGGAATAGGAATTTCCTCTCAAAACCTTTGTGATGTACAAGTGGTGCTCAGCATGTCAGAAGCTGCCAGAGGCCAACCATGCAGCAAACTTGGCCTGCAGCGAGGGGACTTGGCCACTCCTTGCAGCTCTTCTGCACTGTGCAACCTTGCAGCTCCCCTGCACTGTGCTCCTCATGCTCTAGCAAGAGCCAGTGTAAACTGGGGAAGTACCTCTATATGTTTATGTAAATCTGTACATACTATACCTTTAAATGCATCTATTTTCCTTTTTCCTAAATGTATTTAAAGGCAAACAGCAGAGCCTGGCGAATTCTTGGCTTTTCTTTTTAATATTTTTAAAGACATCACAGATATATTTGCAGTGAACTAATTTACTAATTTGGTCTGAGAGATTATTACATATCCTTTATGGAAAAACCATTGAAAAATTACACCATAAATACACAGGTACGGTATCTGATTAGATAAGAAGCTTTAGTTCTCACTGAAAATACTCTGTGTTTTTCCATATGCTGATAAATTATCCACATTGTAGTAACAATGACACTGGGGCAGCTAACTGAGTATTTTGCCACATAAAGTAAGCACATGTGAAAAGCAATCAGTTATAGCCATGCAATGTCTATTTGTGCATCAAAATGACTAATTATTAAACAATGCATTACTAACACCAATGTTTGTAAAAACTGACTTACCCTCACTGCAATGGAGTTCAAGCAATTTACTCTTTTACTGCTTATTTCTAACTGGTCTAAATAGGGCACTGGCAATAATGAGCCAATTTCAGTCCAAAGCAATTGAGACATCTGCCGTGGCCCTGGGGCTGGGAGCTCGCATCCTGCCCAGAATGTGTTCCATCCTGACAAAGTTGTACATCCAAACGAACACTCCCGCAGGCAAGGCATAGCGCTGATCACCACAGCACTCTGCTGACAGGCATGATGGCTAAGCAAAATCTGGAACAACTACAGAAATTATTTTTTAAACCAAAATAGCCAGAAAAAAAAAAAAAAAGAGAAAAACTGAGTGAGTAATTTGGTACCTCTGCAAGTAGCACACTTTAGGAAAAGTGTGGTTAAGAAGCTACAATGTACACTTTTATGGCTATTTTAGATATGAACCCTAACACGCGTACAAGAAAAATCTATCTTAAAGAGAGCAAGGAAGACTTAGGTGATAACTGGTCTGTGTTCTACCATGAATTCAAAATCATTGCAATGTTGTTGGTATTTTGTGTACCCACACATGCACAACAGCTATGCCATGCATTGCACATATCAGATTTATCATGTGGGTCAGGAGCAATTCATCCTGCAGATGCAGGGAGCATGATGTGTCTGGAGCCTCTCAGACTGGCAGCCAGTGTCCAGCAGCTGTTGGCTCTGGGTTGTTGGATTTCCAAGTTTTCCAGTCTGAGATACTGCTCATCCTACTTACTAGGCATCCAGAAATGTAGCAAATAACAAAAAACAAAACAAAACAAAACAGACAAAAAAAAAAAGGCACAGCAATGAGTAAAGCAATAGTCTATCAACAGTACAAGAAGCAGTAGAGCTGGCAGACATGTGCCTCTTGCCTACACCTTTTTACTAGGCAGATGCAGTTGAAATAAAAATTGTGACATGAAAAATGCCAAAAAGAAAGAAAGAAGAAACTGGTCAAATTCTATTAACATGAATGCAAATTAAATGCCTAGCTGCTGTACATGCCTTTGAAAATCTCTGACCTAAATTGAGAGAGAAATATCCTTTGCAGAACACACAGAATGCCAAATACAGATTTTGGATTCATCTATGAAAATAAAACAGATTATGTTACTATCAGAGAGAGTGCAGTGAAGCATCAACCCTCCCTTAAACCCAGTCCCATATATATACATACATAAATAAATCCCTGACCTGCCAAATTTCCTTAGCCGATGTAAACTGTTTTTAAAGATATTTCTATTACATGAATAAACATCACTTCCTATATTTTTGTCAACCGAGTGTAAGGATTTAAAGAAGACAGATCAAGTTTATTTTAGATTCCCTGAGGAAAAACAAACCCATCTGTCCTCACTCCTTCCCGCTGTTTTACAGTGTTCACTATTAGTTATTTCCGTAACACACCTACATTTATCCTTATCTGCAGGAGGAACATTTATCTCACCAATATTCCTGTCAAATGGTTCTAAAGTGCCAGCAGTTAGAACAAAAAAAGTGAATCCCCATAGAAATGAGATTTATAACATAGGAAAGGAACTAAGGTGAGCTCCAACCTGGTGAGTCTAAAGCTGATGCCATGACATCTCTCACGCAGTGTGACATGGGAACAGACAGAAGAAGCTGAAAAACAAGTATACTGAGCAAAAGAGAAGCGTGATGCCTGCTTTACTACATTTTGGTGGGCTTGTTATCATAATGGTGCTTCTTTCTTTAATAGCTTTCTGGTTGAAGACATGACAGTTACTTGCTCTTTTCTTTCCCCCTCACAGGTGGCATTTGTAAAAAGTGATGCCTGGCACTACCTATAACAGAGGTGCAATCCAAGGACAGAAAGTCCCCAGCACTGAAAGATTTGTCTTAATATTGTCACCAGTGCACCACAAGATCACAGTCCATGTTCCTTTTTGCAAGAAAATGCTCCTCTAAATTTGGAGAAATCTTAAAATAGTGTATTATCAAATCACAATTACTTAAGCCACCAGAACTGATGGAAAGCCATGTTTACTGACCTTCAAAATACACCTGTAGGGGATGATCCTCTGCAGAGTTCCATGGCAGCAAGACTTCAGCTTTCTGTAACTGTCATGCAGGTCAGAAGAATACATATACACATGAAAGCATTTCCAAGCTCCTTGCAATTTAAGCAATATTTACCCTATATTTACAAATGATCCTGTACCACAAACTTCTGACAAAGTAACTATTGACAAAGTAGCATAATGCACAACAATATATAACAATGGCTTTACACAGTTATATCCAGACAACAGCAGCCTACAACACAATTTCTGTTGTGCTTTTGCTTTCTGTGTTAGGACTTCAGTTTCACTCCCTTTCATCTCCACTGGCAGTGCTGCTGTTTCCATCCACGCTGAGGTGTGAGTGTGGCATGTTGCTATCCTGGTAAGAAAGTTAGGACTGCAGCAACTGAGCTGGAAATTTTACTTCTCAAAAGCTGCTTAATGCATGTCTCACCTCTGCAGCATGCAAGCCCCCGAAGCACATCTCTCTTAACACACATTTCCACGTCAGCGGATTTGGTGAGTATCTCAAGACAGTTTTGTTTAATGTAGCTCTGAGCTGTGCTGTTTCATTAGTCTCAATGGCAACATCCAAACTTACCTGAGCTGCAAGTTTATGTTTCTCTGCACTGACAATTTGAACATAATTTAGATTGTGCTCCAGATAATTACAAATCCCATCTGTCTTTGCTTTAAGAAAAACAGATATCCTTCTGGGGAGGATCCTGTGCTGTTCTGTCTGCTAAAACTCAAGTCTTGTGGTACCCATTTAAGAAGGATGGAATACAAGGAGATAGCTGGAGCAGGCAAGGAGCCCCACACTCTTGGCTATATCACCCTTAGTGCCCTCCCACAGAGCAGCAACCTAGGTAAGAGACAAGGTTGGCACTGGGCCCCTTTCCACGGCTGCTCAAACACTGCAGTGCAGACACAACTGCAGACCTCAAGCTGTTCCCCATGTCTTTCTGGTAAATAATCTGTCTAGTCGGGGCAGCTTCGGTATGACAGAGCTGGGAAGTTGTCAATGGAGATCCCTACAAGAATGGTGTGAATGTGTTGGCACGGTGTGTGCTGGAAAGAGAAACCCCCAGCACACAAGTCAAGGGCACTGAAGAGAAGAAAAGCATCCTATCCCATAACGGATATTGAAACATAAAGACTATGTAGGAAAAGCCAAGGCTTTTTAAATAGCCTGAAAGAGACTGAGCTGTTTGCAAGAACTATTCTCATTACTTCTAACAGCCTGCCTCCAAGAGATGTTGAACAGATGAAGTATGTTTAGATTCTGCTTCTGTGATTTTTATTTTTTTTAAATTCTGTCTGAAGAAAAGTATTTCAATAAGGCTTGACTATATCATAAATTTCATGATAAGTACTCCTTCTGTTATAATGCCTACTGTAGTTGGAAAAGATAAGTTTAAATGAAGCTGAATGTACATTTGCTTTCTATATGGCTTTGTTCTAAAACCACACTAGTCTTTGTAAAACCAGTTTCAAGCACAAAGACATAAACGGTTTACTTGTTTTTTTCTTTTATTTGCCTTGATTTATTTAAAAACAAAAACATTCTCACCACAAGCAAACAAACAGCTTGCCTCAAACTTGAATTAAGTCCTATTTAAAGCACACCACAAGACTAATTTCTAGTCCTGGCAGCACAGTGATACTGATAACCACATTATGCTACAGGGCCCAACTGTGGCTTCCAGAGAAAACAGAACAGATGAGGAAAAGTGCATCTACTTCTAAACAGAAGTATTCCCACTATTCCTCAGGCTTACAAGGATCACAGTACATGGGTTAGTGAATGTACATGTTGTTGGCATCAACATTATCCTTTCTATAGAAATTCCATCTTTACCAACAATTCACCTTACACTAAAAATGCCTTCTACACTAAACACACAAGAATTTTATCAAATTTCATTTGCTTTACTTCTTCCATAATTCTTGCAGCCTTCAAGACCACAGGACAATTTTATCTAATCCTTAAAATATTTTCCACCATCATGTAACATTACAAGGTAATGAGTAACTTTCGAGTGAGCAATCTTCTACAATTTAATCCAGTCTGCAGAGCACAAAAGCCTGGCCAGCCTGTTCTATAAGTCAGCAATGCAAGTTTCCACGACCAAAAGAACGCTTTGTAGACATTTGTTCCTACTAACAGAGCAATCACTGAGACACGCCATTCCCAGTCTGTAATTGCTGAAGTGGTCTGAATGAACCATTCATTAAGGATCTTACTGCTTCAGGTTTCAACAATGCGGTTTGAAATGGAAGGTACCTCAATGTACCCTTGCAAAGCTTGAGTTTCCCAGCAGCAGCAGACCAGATGGTCAACAAAATAAAAGTAACAGCTGAGTGATTTCCACATATGGTAGCACAGTGGTTACAATTCCCAGTGACAACATGAAAAAAATCCTCCTGCACTTCTGACCTGGAATTAAAATTGTGGCTTCATTAACCTTGGTCAGTAAAATGAGTGGTCACACAGAAGTGTTCAACACCAGGATGGATGAGTCTGGTCTAATGGAAGATGTCCCTGGCATCCATGGCAGGGAAGTTTGAACTAGATGATCTTTAAGGCCCCTTCCAAGGTCCTCACCAAACTATTCTGTGAGTCTATGATCTCTTTGCTAATACACCACTTCCATGTGTAAAACATCTGTTGAAACTACTGACATCTCATATATGCTTTTCAGTTGAAACTGCACCTCAGGATTAACAAAGGCCATGATACAAAACAAAAACCACGTCCTTACCCTGGTTTTCTGCAGAACAGAAAACAAAACCCATGTCTTCTAACACTGCAAAGTAGCGGTTTCTAGTAAGTGGCTCAAGTGCTGTTGTCACTGCCCAGGCAGGAGGGGACAGACTGTTGAAACATACAATCATTAAGACAGAAACAGATCTTAAAGGTAATCAAGTCCAGTTGTCAGCCTAGCACAACCACCATGTTCACCATTAATCTGTGTCCTCAAGTGCCACATCCACATGTTTTTTCAACACTTTCAAGAAGGGTAACTCTACCACTTTCTTGGTTACAATGCCTGGCAACCCTTTCAGAAGTTTTTTCTAACACCTAAAGTAAACCTTCCCTGGCACAACTTGAGGCTGTTTCCTCTCATCCTATCACTTGTTACTTGGGAGAAAAGACTGACCTCCACCTCACTACACCTCCTTTCAAGTGATTGTAGAGACTGATAGATCTCCCCTGAGCCTCCTTTCCTCCAGGCTAAACAACCCCTGCTCCTCAGCAGACTTGTGCTCCAGACCCTTCCCCAGCTCCATTGCCCTACTCTGGACACATTCCAGCACCTCTATGCCTTTCTTGTAGTGAAGGACCCTAAACTAAACCAAGTATTTGAGGTGTGGCCTCACCAGCGCAGAGTACAGGGGATCACCCACTTCTGTTGTCCTGCTGGCCACACTACATCTGACACAAGCCAGGATGCCACTGGCCATCTTGGCTACCCGGCATTTTGGTGCCAAGGAACTGAAAGCCAGGTCCCAGGGACCTGAAGACCTTTTTCTGCATGTCTCTAACCATGGCATACCCACTCTCATCATAGGAAATTGTGGGAATGCTGGACCCAAGCAGAGGTGCACTGCAGCTAGCTCACACCGCAAAGGCTGCGGCACCTCAGAACCCAACAGTGCACCTTTCTGTGGTGACACACATGGAAACCTGTTGATTCTGACCACAGACTGCAAGTGTGTTGAGCACTGAGCTCCCCTGTACAGCTAACTTAAATATGCCACTCTCTTTGAATGTTACCAACATCATGTGTTTTCCATAGGTGACAAAGGGACTTAGCTCCAGGTAACTGCAGCATACCCACAAGTCCCCAAAGAGTAGTGTTCCCATCATTAAATTGCTGAGCATTTAGTAGACAGTTAAAAAAAAAATTCACCTTTAAAGCTCTAATTCAAGCTCCACCACTTCCCAGATTCATAGGTACCAGAAATTAAGAGCTGTGTTAAAGGATCATAGAAAATGAAGAAGGCTGGAGAACAAGCGGGAAAACAACTATAGGACCTGACAGTATTCAGTACACTTCCACTACTCATATAATTTTTAAGATCTTTGGAACTCAACAGTATGTAATCCTGGTGATGTATTCTTGCAAAACACCTTACTCTTTAACTCCTGGCACACCTTGTGTTTGTGCAATAGTGACTCCATTAGCCTTACCAAAGTGTCATCAGTTTGCTGCAAGACTCAGGCTGTTGAAGTGCTCTGTGCACTGGAAACAGAGTAGGTAGGCCTGCTCCCTCGAGACTGTATGAACACCCATCAGCGTATTTTCAACAATATACCTAACTTCACACTTGAATTTGTAACTATTCCCAGGGAATCCTATGAGCCTGTACAAAACAAACATGGCAAAAGAGTGAAGATCTGAAGTTCTTACTACTTTCTAAAAATATCCTATGACAGGTTTCTGGAAAGCAGTGGTTACATAAATAAAAGGGAAAAAAACCCATTGTTCCCATGTCTGCTATTTTCCTGCTTTTTAGGTCAATTTCTGAACAACAAATTTACCTAGAGAAAAAATCCCACACTACTAAAAAACCCAAATAAACAAACAAAAACAAAGCAAACAAACAAAAAGAAAAAAACCCCAAACACTATTGCAGGAAAAGCTCATTTAGAACCATATGCTCACTTTTTTTACAGACTTCTCAGAAAGACCAATCCAGAAGTAGCAAGACCATAGAAAAGTGTTATAAAGAAAGCTGCAAATATGAAGGAATCTTCAGAGAATCTCCTCTTGATAAGAAAGTAAAATTACATTAACTTTACAGCCTGAGAAACTGAGATAAGGGGAGGTCACTTGAATGACCTGGCAGCACTGGAAAACAGCACTACTGCACTACAACTAGCTGTTACTAGTAATACTTTTTTGCAAACAGCCTGCTAACAGGGGACTTTGCAGGTTAAATCAGGAACCTGGATTTCAGGAGTTTATGGTCTAAGTTGCAAGAAAAAATGGTATGTGTGCTGTAAACACTGGAAAGCTGATGAGCAGAGCCCTCTGTACAGCAAACAAAGGACACACTCTGATTCTGGGAACCATCCCTAGGTACATTTTTTAATCATTCAAATGGACCAATTTTAACCTTTTACTCAGAAATACACTTCACATAATTTAATGTTCTTCATTCGGGTTTTTTGCAAGAGCCCAAATAAGGCAGCTAAAGCAAACTTTTAGAAACAGCACAGAAGACAACAAGATTTTGAGTGAGGATGCATCTCCCTTACAACTGTCCAAAGATGTTTAGAGAAAACAGAAGGTATGAGAGGAGTTCTAATTAATAAACATTCAGGAAGGGTTCTCAAAGCTGAAGTAAGGCTATTGATCTCTCATTTTTCCCCGTCTAACCAGAAGCTGTAGAATGGAAAAAACAGAAGGTAGTCGCACCAGGCAGCTTTGGGGTCTCTTCTCACTCCTCCCTTTCCTCCAGACAACCTGCTCAATTCTTGCATTAAATTCTGCCCCTGTCTGAAGCTGTGGGCATCTACTTTCAATTCACATTCTGAAGGGGGGAGAAGCAAACAGAGATGGCAGGGGTCCCGGGAACAGGTATGGCCACAGCCCCACGTGATGGACAGCATGGTCCCACCTTGCATCCTCACCTACTGAGACCACCCATCCCTAAGCAATGATGAGAAACAGCCATTTGCTGCAGAACTTCTCATGTTTTCTTTTGCCTGTTGCCTGTATGTAAAACCTACATGTGAAACGTGAAAGTAAATTCATAAAAGAACTGTTAATAAAACCCAATATATTATTCAAATCCAATGACCTCTCTGGCTTTATAGGGTGAAAATTAATACAGAAGCTAACTGAAAGTTTCTGTAAACACCACAGACAGATCAGTGTCAGCATATTTTCATCAAGTTTTGTTAAGCTAACTGAAGCACTCTTATCTTACACCTGCATACATAAAGAATGAAACTCTGCCATTAAAAACTGCCATTGTCAAGGTACATATATTTAGGAATAAAATTATTCAGTCCGTGCTTTTTTGGACCCTCAGCTTAGTAAGATATGGTACAGTATTAGTTAAACATATAAGTAAAAAAATTTGTTAAGAGGCTTTTACCTTCATTTAATTCTACAGATCTAGGATCCACTTTGAGCCTAATTAAAAGAGCCTACCACAAAATACTGGAGGGATTTACGTGGCATTTTTAAAATGCTTCAAAAGGGTTGATTACTGTTTTTAGTCAAACAGAAATTTGTAAAGGAATGGTTTGTAAGGTACTTACAATGGAGTTCCATGATTTGCAGCCATCCTGTGAATGTGAACTGTATGACAAATAAGAATGCATTTCATTTCTAAACACTAATACAACAAACATCAGCTTTCTAGTATTCACCATATTCACCATTCTTCCTCTATTACTGATTTAAGACTACATTCTGAACTGAATGAAACCTAGAGCTTTTATACAAATTAATTTGAAACCCAAGAATTGAATTGGCTTTTGCTATCCATTAGCATATTTCTGTTACACATGAAAAATACTCTCCAAACATCCATTAAGGAACCTGAGAATTTATTCTCCAAGCGGGGACTGAAATGTAGCACACCTGTAACTGCCCATTAGCAGTTACTGTCATCATCCATGAGATCAGTTGTGGGGCAATCACACGAGAGGAGGGAGAAAAATATAATAATTTGTACAATATTCCCTTTTATGTCATACTATGCCTACTAAATAATTAATTACAAATACATCAGTCGCAGTTAAAAGAAAAGAAAAGGAAAAAAAGGAAGGGGGGTGGAAATCAATGAAAAGCTCACAAACGTAGCCAATAAAAAAGTACAAGAAGCGCTGGTGTTCCAAACCGGCCAGGTTAAACGCTGAAGAAAGCACTGCCAGCAGCAATTGCCTGCAGGCATCCCGCGCGTCATTAGAGACTTGATGCCACAGAAATCACTCTGTTGAAGAAACCCTATGACCTGAGGATCCTGACACCAGGAGCCAAATGCAAACCGTGTAATCACCCATTCCAGATGGCTCTCAAAGCATAAAGCCACACTGATGGCACCCAGTTTTCCACAGCAAGAGCACCACAGAGGTCAGAAGAAGTCTGTATTAATTACTCCCCATTGTTGATATCACCTAAAATTCATATTCATTTTTGGATTCTACCTGTCAATAAAAATTTCCATTAAAATGCCTCAGAGGAAACACATTCCCACGAGTTAAAGATGTGAATCACAGATAAATACCCTGCCTGTTTCTATGATTTTATGTGAATACAAAATGAGGCTTTCAAAAACGACTGCACATAAAGCATGAATGTCTTTACTCTGTGAGTAAAAATCATTGCTGTAGAAGAGTGTGTCTCCTTCACCTCCTCCCTGGCTATAGCAGAGAAAGACAATACATGTTTTTGAGACTTTAAATTGCCACAGATTCATTTCTTTCATATTACAGGCAAGACAGCTGATAACTTGCTACCTGAAAGGCAACTGTATGGGTAGAAAACCACCCAAAAAAGGGAAACAGCTCAGACAAGAGAGTTCACAGTGGTTAACCTCCTGGAACACATTAGCTACACCAACTCCCAGTTGCCCAGACTAAACAACCCTGAAAACCTCTTGATTTTATTCACTAACAGGAAATGATTCAGATACAGTTCTGCAAAGGGAGTCAACAAGAAGAGGTAAATTACGCGCACTCGCTGTACTACATTTTACTGTGAAACAATTGAGTATAAAAATTATTCAGCTCTGATGTAATTTTTTTTCCTTCCTTCTTTTTAATGTTTTTCCCCTTGGTTGACACATCTAAAATATAACACGTGATACTTTTACTGTAAAACTTCAATACACATGATTTTTAAAACACACATATTCTACAGACTCCTGACAGCGTAATGTATTAGAAACTGGGATGTCTTACAGAGAATGGTGCCTGCAGATAAATAATAATGAAAACCAAAGTGCTGTCAGGTCTGAGGCTGCAAACAGACTTTCTTTTTCCTTTAAAGCTTATTTTTTGTAAGAGAGATTTACTTACCAGCATAAATGTTAAACACTCACCACTGAACAAGCATATAGAAGGATCACTATCTTTTCTGGTTCCACAACTCATCTCAACTTCTCTATGAAGCACAGCTATGGTCACAAAATTAAAAGCCCCTTATACCTTGTCAAACCACCTGGTACCAACAACAGCAGAGTACCCCATTTACCTGAAAATAACATCAGCCTCCCTCCTCTTAAATGTATGTATCTGTACAAATGAAACAGCCAGACTCCAGGCTGAACTTTCATGGAAAGCCAGAGAATTCATCCCTTTTAAAAAGATTTTGACTCTATTGTCCCTATAAATGCAGATATATACTTAAAGCCACACAAAGCAGGCAGAAGAATGATATTTGGGATAAACCACCAGCATTCCTTCACATTTTGCTGATCAAACAACACCTATTATTGACTGCTACATTACCAGATGCCTGGAGCACTGCTGAGATCAAGGACAAATTAGAGATCCAGCTTGTCCCTATCATCTGTTCTGGACTTTTATTTTCCATTGTCCTTGTTATTAAAAAAAAAAAATTTAAATCCTAAGAGGCCAAGTAAAAAACCCCTTTTGGTCCACCATCATTCAGGCTTTAATGAGAGTTGCAACCAAGTGCTTACAGCCCATAGAACCAGGCAGGACTCATGCTCAGGATTGCTCTTTTTCCTGAGACTACTTCTGCAGCTCTTGATGCCAGCAAGGACTTACCTAAAATGAGGCCAAGGGGAGGTACAGGAGGACGTGTCTTGTTGAGCAATTTGACCTCATACAGAACTCCAAGGGCTGCAAATGGGTAAGAAAGCAGCAATTTGCCTAGTCACGTGCTGAGGCTTGCTGGGAATCAGCTGCTCTTCCAAGTCATGGGAAGAGGCACCTCTCAAAATGCCAGCTTGTGACAATTTTAAAATATGGGTTTTACAGTTCCAGATTTCCACAGCTGGAGTGATGGTGCTGGGCAGGGCCCAGCTCAACACACCCTGGACTAAAACCCCTCCCATGCTGGGCTGACATACTTTGTTCCTATGCTCACATCAGATGGAGTCCCAGCTGGGGGAGATGTTTCCCTTGATATCTAGGTATATTGTACTGGATTTTTCCATTCATTCCTAGGGATCTAGAAACACCAGCAGGGCTCATCCTGCTCTTACTGTTTCCTTTGAGTTTTGATCTTACATTTAATAAAATAATGCTCCTAAGTGACTTTTAGCCTCTGCTGAATCAGGCCATCAGGAGACAGGTAGTTTGTGGATCTATCCAGAATGACTTTTTTGTTGTAGTTGTCTCCCGTAAGAGAAGGCTGAAGGCAATGACCACATGGTTCCATTCATGTATATAGTGCTGGCAAGCGTAGGACAAGAGTGCTCTACTGCCGTCTACCTCACTTTTACGAGGGTAATGTGAATTAACAGAAGGCACCAAAAGAGATCAGGGTCCTGCTGGGTCACAGTGTATCACCCCTGAGGAAGGAGTGGTCTCTAAGACCATCCAAAGCACACATGCACCAAGGTACTTGCTGGTAGGACATCAGCAGCCACTAGGTAGAATTAGTAAACATCAGGCATCCTGCAAGTAAATTTCCAAGCAAGTCATCTGGTTAAAGCAAAGCTTAAGTTTGGGATCTTTTCCCAAAAATTACCATCAATTGGCTCAAAATACTATTCAAGATGGCTAAATGAGGCTTGGTATGACTGCAGCTGTAAATAAGTATGACTGTAAATAAGGGCACTGCAGTGAACAGCATAACTGAGCAGAGAGGGAGGAAGCACTGCAGGGTCACATACAGCTGAGTCAGTGTCAGGGACACAGAAACACATTAGCAACCTACAGAGTTGCAGGGGACAGGGCAGCAATGCTTCAAGCAAATGCTGCCATGTCTGAACAGCTAGTGTGCAGTGCAGGCTGGTAGTGCAGACAGGTTGTTTCCTGCTTGCATAAGAGATGAGAAATGGAATTCAGTGAAAAGCATTCCTCAGAGATGGGGGGGACTAGGATGACACTGCAGTTGTTTGGTTCACCCTTCCTCGCCTTCCAGCACAGATGTGTGACCAGCAGAGCGAGAGGCTGGGAATGGGACACATGCCAAACTGCTGGCAGTCTTGAGTGTGCAGAAATGACTGATAACTGCCCATGGGGGGTTTCTGCTGGGCCACACTTAAATGGGTTATGTTGTTAAAACAGCAGCACATTTTAGTCCCATAACCTGCATCTTGCACATCCAGAACACAGTCCTTCTGTTCATCCTCCTCCACCTGTTGCCAGCTGTAAAAGTTTAATGTTCCTAATTCTAACACAATCCTAATGTAAGCACAGGCAGTAAAAAACAACGTGCTAAAACCAGTTCTTCTGTTTTTACATTAGTTTCAGACTGGAATTCATGCAACTTGTTAACCATATGGTTTATGGGGCTCACCAGTCCTGCAGGGCTCACAGGACTCATCAAACCTAAAACTGAAGAGTAGACTTGCTTCTGAATTCTGCAACGCTTATGTTGTCCTATAAATCACTGTCTTCACTCCATGGCTCTCATCAGGAGCCAGAATTTTTTCACACCTGAAGTGCTTAGGATTTCAGACACATCTACACCAATCATTATTGTGGGATGGCAAGGAAGGCATGGGTGAAAGAAGATGTATGGTTGAAAGAACAGCTTTGACATTTTTTTCCTGTAAACACGGCAATTCAGTTATTTTGCTAGATGGAGAACCTTGTAGAGGAAATCACCTTGTTGAACCTTTATACCTTCCAACCAGAACTGTCACTTCATATCTCCATTTCTTATGAATATTTCAGGAAGTAGGCCATATATAATTAAAGATGCCTGTGACACTTGCAATCCTCATTGTCCCTGCAACAGCTGACAAAGAGCAGTAACCCCAAAACGACATTTTATAGTCTTGCTTTTTGCATACCTCCTACAGCTCTTCTCTTATGAATTAATCAAGTGGAAGATTGCAGCTGTTTTCTTAAAACAATTCCTGATAGGAGGATTTAAGTCACTGCCTTGCCTTGTGCTAAACAGATGCAGACAGGTACAGCCTGTACAGAGTTCAGTAGCTACTTAGAGGAAATTATCTCTAACCTCAAGTCAGCCCTTTACTTCTGTAGAGGACACATCAGAAACATGTTTAATTGAGAACATACTACTAGAGTTAACCACAGGCAAAACTGTAGTACAAGAGATTAACACAAGCATGCTTTTAAAGCCTCTGTTGAACTAGAGCCTTAAGTGAACACCTCACTTGGGAATGGGGAATTATTGTCAGAATACCTGCATCTCTAGCAGGCCACTGGGAACCCCTTTCAAAACTGGTTCTGAAATACTCTTGTTTTCAACATCCTTTTATCAACTCTACTTGAGAAGCAATAGAATTAATTTAGAGAAATGGTTCAGAAAAACAGATGGGTTGCATGTCATGTCTGGGCTCCTTCAAAACCTGTTTCCTTCCTGTATTTTCAGAAAACTCACCAATACCAAAGGGAACAGTAGTTATGAACTCCATATGCTTTGAATACATAAAACACATATATTCTAGTCCTAAAGCTGTTTGGCAAGCCCTTCTGTTTCTTAGGAAAACTAGGCTGTAAGATTTGGTGACCTCTTTGTAATATTCATCCATTCAATACTAGTGACAAAGTGACTGCTTGCTTTGATGGCTTATGATGAGCCTTGCCAAGTTAAACAAAGGACTCCCTGCTATTAATTTGCTCTGCTGATTTCTCTCTTATTAGGCTGAACCTGTTTGTCAAAGAATTCTAATAGCTATAAATACTTCAGATTAACCCACAGTAGCCACCAAAGCAAAGACAAACTTTTCAGGACATTAAATTTTCAGGACAGGTGACAATTTCCAAAGTCTGAAGGAAAGAAAGACTCTCACATCTAAGTGGCAGAAGTGGCTGCACCTTCCAGCTCCGCTTCCAATTGCTGATAGCACAGATACTAACATTAAAACACACACCCAACCAAGAAACTAGCCAAAAGCATCCTTTAAAGATTAACAAAGAGGGAGCCTAACAATGCAAGAACAAGTTTACAGTTTTAAGGACTGCTTACTTCTAAATCCACTGTCTTCACTGCCATGACCTGGCACAGCCTCTGTCGCATTCATGTGCTGTTCAGTGCCTCTGTTCAAGTTCCTTGCCAGCTTGGAAGGGGAGATGGGCAGCTGGATTAGATTCCCTTCAGAGGTTCCAGCCAAACACTCTGTGACTGTGAACTACCAGCAAGGTGCAGAGACACACTTCTCATATTCAGACCCAGACTATTCTACACAGACCATGAAGCATGTCAGCCTTGTTTCAGTACTTCTTTACTGGTACCTGTTAAGGACCCTTTAGGCTGTTTTCATTCTACCAGGTGTGCCTGCTCCTCAATGCACCTGGGAATCCTAGCCCCCTAGCCCACAACCTGGGCTAAAAACCCAGGCATGGTGCCTCCCCCTAGTAAGAAGTATTGTATGTGGATAACCCTGTCATTTATTCTGAACTAATTTCAGAAGGTTTTAGTACATTAAGTAAGTTCTTAGTAGAAGATAATTTTAGAAAATTTATTAATAATAATTCCATCTTATCAGAGGTATGTGTAAAAGTTACAGTCTGTGTATGCCCAAATCAACTTTACTCACTTCAGTAGGAAATGAGACAATCAAAATATGATTCACTAGAAAGAAATGAGCCAAGGCCTTTCCACTGGCAAATAGCAGGAAAACATTAGATTGATCACTAACACCCAAGAGAAAGATGCATGTGTGCGTTGCACAGAAGGAGCAATAGTATTCCTACTAGCTACAGATGAATGTTTGTCTTAGCAGACCATTTTCTATCAGTAACATTTGTTATTTTTAAGGTAAAAATAGCAACATTTATATTGAAATAAGATAATACAAAAAAGGTTCACTGAGGCAGTGAGTTGAATTGGGACCAAAGTTCCCTGTTAACAGACTGACTCCTTGCTATCAACCTTCAAAGGAAAATACAACTCCTGAATCAAAACATTTATATTCTTCTTTATTTGCTTTTACAGCAGTTGCTTTGCCAGACAGTGGTTACCAGATGAGCAGTTTCCAGTGACCTGTTTTCCTCCGACTTGTATTGCTGATGTTCATGATATTTAAGGGCTACTGGTTCAGCAAGTAACATCTGGGTGGCAAATGCTCTTTCAGAAGGACGGGTGACAACCCCATCAAGAGCACCACCAAAGGAAACCTGTGACAGCTGCAGCAGCAGAGGCATTTGTTCCCTCCTGACTTTTCTGGGAGAATTTCAACAGGAGAGGGCAGTGCAGGCACAAGGGAACATCTCCCAGTGAATGATTACAGTCTCTTGATCATAGGTTTCAAGGAGAGAAGCTACCTTGGTGTCCCTTCTGGGTTCTCTGGTGGTCTGTTGTACTCCACAGCTGGAGCTTACTCTGGACAAGTACTGATTTACAGCAGTTGTAATTTTATTAGAACTGTCTTATAAACAACATCTGTTAAGAGGAAAGAAATTGATTTTTTTTTAGGGTTTCTCCTTTTCCATTCAAATTCATGGAAGTTTTCAGAAGAACACGTAGGAACCTACAAGAACCCTCCGTCCCAGTTCATTCATCAATTCTCTAACACTGGGAACAATCTCCTATACCATGGCTAAATTAAATGCACCAACTGATTAATGTTTTGCAGACTTACTGAACATATCCTATTTTCCCATGGAATATGTATCAAAGAGCATCAGTTTCCCAGTGTCCAGATGTACAGACAAACATGAGGAGAACTTCCCATATTTCATCTGTTGCAGTAGGCACCAAAAAAGAGGATCACATTTCAAATTCTCAGATCTTCCTCAGAAAAACAGAGTTGTTTCTATTTCAAGCCTTTCAGGAGGTCTGGGAGATAAATAGTTAAAAATAAAATTATATTAAAGTCAGCAGAGGCAGCATCATGATTTCCATGTTTTCCATCTTCTCCAGATATGGAATGATTTCTTCTAACAATACAGAACAAAAAACTATTTAGCAAGAGAAGTAAATTGAGGCTACGTTTCATCTTTTTTCTTTGCCAACCCAGTGGCGCTGGGTTGGCAATATAACCTTGAATGTCTTCATTTTCATGCATTAACCCTTTGAGCCCTGTAAATTTAAGCAATCTTTTTGACTCACAGAGGAGAAAGTGCATTTTAAACTCCTGAAACAATGGAGAACAGGAAGTTTAATTAAAGTTCTCCTTGTACACATGAACATAAAACCCTCCCTTTAGCAATGAAAAACCCTTTTAAAATTAAAGTTATCATGCTGAAATAATTAACATAACTCCTGGGAAAAATGAATAATTTTTGCATACTCAATGCCAAAATGTCTAAATTAACTGTGTTTAATAAATATTACATTTCTCTTTGAGTACATATACTCAGTTAATCAAGCATTGATAGGCAGAAAATATCCTTAAAGCTTTAGGTATTGTAACTTAAGCATTTTAAATTCGACTGGTGTCCTGGTCTTTGCAGGTCCCTGAAGGGCTCAAATCCTCAGTCCTCAGGATGTAAGCCAGAGGGAATACCATCGAAAAGACCAGGAACCATCAGCAGTGCTTTTCCACAGTAGGCAATCTGGATGTCAGTCTGCTGCTCTTGGGTGAATGGCTGAGCATATCTGGGTGCAGCACTGAGCAGCCAGCATGGTTGCTCCACAGTTTGGGGCTATGGACTGCTCCTCTCTTCTGGGGCAGGGGGGCAGCTTCGGTGGCCATCCAGGCTGGCTCTATGTTCATGCCCCATGAGTCCCACTGAAATAGTTATTTGGTACTTGTTTTGTCCCCAGAGCTTGGCATGAGACTGATTCCTTATTTCAGGCTATCAGCATTTTGGTGTGCAGAGAGTGAATTTACAGGAAGAAGTATTGGAAGTGATAGACCCTATCTCTGTACTTTTAAGGCACTCCTTTTCAAGCCTGTCTGACTTAGAATCAAATTTCAGTCTCTCTCCATACCCAAAAGTGCAGTAAAAAATTAACATCATTATTTGTTTTGTGTACTTAGCAAAATTTAAATGTGACTCATAAAAAAAACCCCAACCTTGACCGCAAAAGTACATGAGTGTACAATTCTTCATAGGTGAAGGGAAGACCCAAATATTAGAGCAACAGAATTTCATTCAGTTTCCTCTATTTATCACCACTCCTCCACCCTGGAATCGACTACATCCAACCCTTCGTTTACAATACATAATCACAGCCAGAGGATGATTCAGTGCAGTTAAGGGATGTGTTGATCCACATCTACTCGTTCCTAGCCTCTCCTTCCAAAATTCAAGGTGCACTTGTATCCCAGCTGCAATAGTCCTCAGCCATAACTGTAGCCACTCTACAAGGTCTTTTAAATTGAGAGACCAGTCCTGGCCTAGCCAGTCGCTTTAGCAGACATATGCAATCTTTAGAATCATAAGAATAAAAGCAGGTTATGAGCATTGTTGTACCATTCAGCAGCTAAGTACATAGCGGTTGTATTTAAAAGGAGCCACTATCAGCCAGTGAAAGCAAATTAATTATTTAGATATATTTATTGGATTTATAGGTCAACTGAAGCTAAAGCTAGTTAATTGAAATCCTGATAACAGATTGAAGTCTGTGCTAGATCCTATACTGTGAAATGCAAAGTCTTTATTAAATAAAGCCATTAAGAACGATGATAATCCCTGTGGCCTTAAATATGAATAAGGTGCAATGTAAATAATAAAAGGCAAAAATCCAATTTTCATGCAGTGAACTTTCAAACACTCTGCTGTTTCCATTAAATTACCTTTTATTCAACATCTTGTAATGGCACTGAGGGCACATCAGGCTTCCTTGTAATACAGTTATTGTTCAGCATAAAAACTGGTTTTTAACTTGAAACAGAAAAATGAAATATTTTATTTGGCTTCTCTCATATGTCAAATGACATGAAAATTGAGAACAAAAGCTTCCCAGAGAAAATAAAGGAAAAATAAACATATGAAAACAAAAAAAAAAAAAACAGAATGTGAAGACAAAAGAAAGAAATAGGGTACATAGTAGTAGTTTTCCAGCTAATTTTACAGCAATTTAATACTAGGAAATAGAATAGGAAAACAATTTCAGCAACTAAAGTAACTAAACTTGGCTATAAGCCAGAGCTGTAGCACACAGCAAAGGAGGTGGAACTTGTGTGAAATGTCTGTCACACTCCTTCCAAACATGAAGATGATGACAAGAGCTTGAGTGCATCAAGTGCTACAACAGCACAGTGCTCGAGTCTGGAGGCGTGTGATCACTCCCCGGTTCTGCCGTGCTGGTAGTGGCTCCCTTTGGTCGTGCTTTAACTTCTCATCCACAAAGGAAGCACTGATATTTACTGTTTTCTATGAAGGATTCTACAGAGGTAAGGAAGATTAACTAAAGATTCCTGTATTTATTGAAGAACTGGAAATTGTAACATAAGGTCAAGAATTTAACATGATTGTTCAGAAAAAGAACACCCATTGCAAAATATAAACAATCCATTAAAGATGAGACTATATTTGTTATGAATGTCAAATGATTTTTCCACTATAAACTTTTCTGTAAATCAAAAGGAATTCCTCCAGCAAAGCTGTGATAGAATAATGATAAGAGAACGACTCCATTTTTATTCAATTCTGTATTCAGTTTGGAAGCATTACACCCAAAGAAATCTTTCAGCACAAAAATACAATTTTCCTTGTAGCATCTTTGTACTGCATCAATATGTTTAAAGAATCAACGGTAGAAATGTGAACTACTGTAACCCCATGAAACACATACACATGCACTTGACAATATTTACTTTTCACTGTAGCTGTGTCTGCCACATTCTATTTTCTGTGCTCATTCTCTGGTCATGGAGTCACAGAATCACAGAATGGCTCGGGATGAAGAGACTTTAAAGACCACCTAGTTCCAACCTCCCTACCAGTGACAGGGACACCTTCTACTGACTAGACTGCTCCAGGCCCCATCCAACCTGGCCTTGAACACTTCCAGGGATGGGGCATCCACAGCTTCTCAGGGAAACCTGTTCCAGTGCCTCATCAGCTGTCACAGCAAAGAATTTGTTCCTTATATCTAATCTACAATTACTGTCTTCCATTTAAAAGCTGTTACACCTTGTCCTGTAACTACAGGCCCTGGTGAAAAAAATCTCTATACATCTTTCTTATAAGCCCCTTTTAGGTACTGGAGGGCTGTAATAAGGTCTCCCTGGAGTGTTCTCTTCTTCAGGCTGAACAAACCCAAGTCTCTCAGCTTGTTTTGCTAAGAGAAGTGCTCCAGCCTTCTTCTAGACCCACTCTAACAGGTCCACATCTATCTTTTATGGGGCATCCCAGAGCTGGAGTTCTCAAGGTGGGGTCCCATGAGAGTGAAGTAGGGTAGAACAACCTCCTTCAATCTGCTGGCCATGCTGCTTTGGATACAGGCCAGGACATGTCTGAAAATCGGCTGTGAGCGCACATTGTCAGCTCATGCCTAGCTTTCCATTCATCAGTATCCTCAAGGCCTTCCAGGCAGAGCAGTTCTCAGTCCATTTGTAACCTGGTCTGCAGTGATAGTGGTGTTTGCCAGAGGTGCAGAATCTGGCACCTGGCCTGGCTGATCTTCAAGAGGTTCATATAGACCCACTCCTTAAACCTGTCATGGTTCCTCTGGATGGCATACCTTCTCTCAAGCGTATCAATGGCACCACTTGACTTTGTCACCAGCACATTTGCTGAGGGTGCACTCAACACCACTGTCTATGCCATTAATGAAGATACTGAACAATACTGGTCCCAGTAGAGAACCTAAGGAACGCCACATGGTGTCCACATCTCCATTTGGACATCGGCCATTCATTTGGTCAATCTCTGCTCCAATGGTGCTCACATGCAAAGTGAATAGGGAGTGTCAAAGCTCAGAAACAGCTCTGCTCCACAGGCTGTCCACTGCCCCATAGAGAGGATCCTGTGACAAAGGGGTGATGGCAATGGGGCAGAGACAATGCCAAGGGGAGATGGCAATGGGGACACTGAGCTGCTGCCGCCCAGGCAGCTGCAAGCAGGAAGGGGGACTAGCAGCACAGGACACCACAGGGGCACAGAGTGGGCCATGGAGATTTCCTGAGCTGTCACCTCCCAGCAAGCCTGAGTGAAAACACAACACATCCTCCCACATCCCAACGGGGGCAAACCTCTTCATGCCTGAACCCAAGGGGAATATGGTGATGAGGACATAGCTTCCATGTGAGACCTTTATCCCTGGCAAAATTGCTCCCTTTTGCTTCTTGCATGTGCAAAGAAAGCAAACACATTAAATAAGAAGGAAAAAGCAAATCTATTCATGGCAGACACAGCAGAAAATAGTAACACCTGACAGACCTACAGTGAAGTAATACAGCAACTCCATCTGTGCAAAGCACTATATTGAATAATATTTTCAGCAGGTCAATGAAGCAAAGATATTTGAATGATGTTTCTCAAGCTTTTCTTCCTAGGAAGGAGACTATTGCCTTCCAGCAACACTCTCCAAAATGGTTCTACTGAGGTGCTACAATATTGCTACTTACTAGGGTAGTGATTTCTCACACCTCCCACCAAATAGAGTCAGAGTCCTAAAGAGCAGATCTGCCAAGTAGCAGATTACTCACATTCCTTCATTAATTACAGAAAAAAGCCCACAAAACCCAGAAGAGTGTCTATTTGGAGCTCACTCAGACAAAGCTACTAAACAGCTAGGATACTGAACATTACAAGGATCAAGATCTCCTCATACTATTACTTTCTTGGGTATGCAGCTACATGACATAAAAAAATGAAATACTACTATAAAGGCATCTTTTAATGCTCTTTTAAACTCTTCAGGGGAGGGAAAAAAATCTACAAAAGAACCACCCCCAAAGTAATCTTTACTGTTTTACCTGAGATTCATTTTGGTCTTTATCTGCTCACTGCCAATTGCTCTGAGTTTACACACTAATGAGACAACTTTAGTCTTTGCTCAGTGTTTGGCGTCTATTTATTTCACTAGCAGTGAACAGGAATCACTGATTTGGGGCATCAACATCACTATCCAAAACCTTAAACTCATGAGTTGACTCAATCAAAGAAGCACGTGTTCATCAAAAGCTTCACACCAGCTGAGGAACCTAAACTCTATCCAGTTTCCTGCTATCTCTTATTTTAACTGTGAGCTCAGACTCTTTTCACCCTAGCTCCTGTATCAACAAAAAGTATTCCTGACAATAGCTATGGATAATATTAAAGGAAATACGTTTCTCCTGCATCCAAGATCCTATAAAAACCACCCCTCTTTCACCACAGTTTTCATAGCCAGACAAATTAATTCTCAAATGATCAACTTAAATAGGAAAGGCTCCCTCTGGCAGGGCAGCATACTAGGGTAGTTTCTACTACTAGGAGTATTGCTGAGAGGATCACAGAATCATCAAGGTTATACAAGACCTTCCACCCAGCACCAACAAAATCACTCCTAAACCATATCCCCAAGTGACACATTCAAATGCCTCTTGAACACTTCCAGAGACGATGACTCCATTCACTCCAATGCCAAACCACTCCTGTGAATTTTTTTTTCTAATATCTAATCTGAATCTCTCCTAGTGCAACTTAAGGTCATTTCCTTTCATCCTTTCACTTGAATATAGAAGAATTTAAACTTCTATTTTATATAAAAATCTAGCTTTAAAAAAGCCAAAACACATGAAGAAGGCTGGAACAAATGGAATATCTCCTGGAATTTTTAAGCCTCATTTGATAAATAACGAAGAACTATAAAGAATCAGCCATTGGGAACATCTCCTCCTCAGTACTTGGTGCCCCTTTTGTTGCCACCTCTGTGCACCCTGAATTCTCCTCCCATGTTCACTGGCCAGAGACAGCTGCTCCTGCCTCTGTTATCTAAGTAGGTGATGGCCTATGTGAAGAGCGATCAAAGCAGGCTGAGTCTAGAGAGTGTTAATGACAAATATGCCATGGCACAAGCCCACCAACTCCTTTCTTGCTGTAGCAATAAGGAAGATGCTCATCAGCAACAGCTGATCATGTCCCTGGTGCAGCAGAGGTTTCTGAGCTCAGAGAATGGGGTACAAAGACTTAGAAAGTTCAACGTGGTCTCCAATCTTATTAGTGTTATTAATGACTGCACTTGAATACCAACCTACAATGCTGTCAGGGCAAATTCTCCCTAAATACTCCTCCTCATATTTTTAAGATTAGGCTACTACACAAGCCTTACTCCCACAGGAAACCAAATATCCAAAACGATCCTCTCTCATTTTCTGCCCAGCCCTGTGCTGCCTTTCAGTATGACTCTATATGGTACAGTCATCCTGTCATTAGCCACTGCCAAGAATCCCCCTCTCCCAGGGTCCCTGACCACTAGAATCACCAGTGACCTATGAAGCTCTTAATCATCCACATGGAAGGAGCTCATCTTCTGGGTCCTTCTCTGAGATCATCACATGGAAAAAAGGTGTCAATGCTCATCCTGAAAGCTGGGTTCTGCAATACAGGCTAGAGAGGATGTGCTAATTTGGGAGGTTAAAAATTCAACAAGCAGGAGTGAAAGCAGAGGCAGGTGCCCCAGCCCACTGAAAAGTGAGGATTCATGTGGAGAGAGAAAGAGAACAGGAGAACCAGAGCCCAGCTCCTGGACAGACTGTTCGTGACCACTCCTGACTGCTGGATGTCTTCAAATGCTAATGAAGCACTGCAGGAAGGACATGATGACACAGATCCTTTGCTGGATCTTCTGTTACCACTACCAACAAAGCACTTTGCTTCTGGTACTCCTATTTTTTGTATCTTTTTTAAGGTGGATTAAACAGTTCGGAGAGGAGATGCATTAAACAGCACAACAAACTCCCCCGAGTCCCCTAGACAATCACAGTGACAGGAGGCATCAAACCTATTTCCTGCACTCATTTGTGGGGGTAGACAAGGCTTGTCTCTCAGCTCTACACACTGCAGAAGGCAGCAAATTCAATGCTGTATCTTGTTGGTTTGGGTTTTTTTAATATAATAGACAAAAAAAATTCTTAGTAACAGTGATTTCAATGGTATAAAATTCATATGAAACGAACATCAAAAGTGGAGAAACTGGAAAGCAAATGTGGCTCTTGAACACTATGTGGCTCTGAACATCTCTGTACTTCTTGTAATGTGCTGCTGACAAGACAAAGGGAGGAAGACACCAACCTTCCCTTCAGCTACTTGCTTCCTGGTTTTAG
This sequence comes from Toxostoma redivivum, assembly GCA_013397375.1. Classification (NCBI taxonomy): domain Eukaryota; kingdom Metazoa; phylum Chordata; class Aves; order Passeriformes; family Mimidae; genus Toxostoma; species Toxostoma redivivum. The sequence continues at coordinate 399,936 of VXBI01007170.1, forward strand.
AAGCCAGGGATGAGGGGGAGATGGCCATTCAACCCTGGCCATTGCATTCTTGTTTATTAGGAAGTACAAAATGACCTCTCTCTGGCTGAACAATATTATTACAGATCATGAAACCTCCACAGTCCCTTTTTAAAAATGTGCTGAATTATTTTTAACAGTACCGACCATCATGGAAGTTTACACTCAGATAGAAGTGAGACTAACACCACATAAAAGGAAGTCCTGTGTTTATCAAAAGAACAGATAAAACTCTAACTAGGAAAAAACGAATTTTCCCTTCTGCAATATAGATCAAAGGCAACGTGCTTTCCTTTTACAAAAAATGTACTAATTGTTAAAAGGTGTAATTGGTTCAAATTTTACATTGCTGCATAACTATGAAATATAAATAATCAGATGTTTCCCACTAAAATCTAACACCACAATTACCTACCTAGAGAAGAGAATAAGCAAAAAATTTCATCTCATGGTTGTCAACTACTATTTTACTGTATTTTATGACATGTGTGTATGACTCTATTCTCCCAGGGGGCTTTATGATTTGTTTTAGAAAGAGCATATGCAAAAGAATGAGGCTCTCCACACAAAAACTCTTGGCTGAAATGCAAGATGCTCTGGACTGAACACAAAAACGTCCTCGCCTGCCTCTTCCACAGAGCTGCACCCTCCCCACACAGAGCTGGCCAAGCAGCAGCAGCCCTGGCACTGATGCATCATGCCCACTCAACATGCTGCAGATCACACTTCTGCCAGGAAAGTGTGCTATTTCTGTGTCTCATCTCGTGACATTTTAGCATGAAATCACAAGGAGGCTCAGGAACGAGCATCAGAAGAGCCTGTCACGACATGTCACAGCATCCTCAAGGAACAGGCACCCCACAAGCACACCAGGACCCATTCCCCTGCCTCCTCTCCAGCCAGCCCCTTGCTGGACATCCCTTCTCCCTCACACCACAAGCACAGGTCTGTAGTTTTGGGGTGCAAGAGGAAGCTGCATGGGTGCACTCCTGTGATCCCTCGAGGACACATCCTCTGCAATAGGGGTTCTCCATGGGCACATGTCCAGAGATGTGGCCAGACCAGCCATAGTGCTGTGACACAACACACAACCATGCCTGACAATAATGTACAGTTTACTGGATTGGATATGGACAAGAGAATGCATGGAACGGTCCATCTGACAAAAAAATATACATTCAGGGAGATAGATATATATAGATATATAGTATACATACCTATATTTGTGTGTATCATGTTTACAGATATCTAAATATAAGTTGAAGTCAATCAAAACACAATCAAAACAAAATCTTCCTTCTTCCTTCTTATTCCTTCTACTTCACTGCATTAAAATTACACATTCATAAATTATTGTTATTGGAAATGAAAACATATTGATTTGCTTATAAGAATGACAATATTGTAAACCTGATACAAGCTGAAATAAAAGCACTTCAAAACACATATGAAGGCAGCCAGTAAAGAGGCAGTGTGCTAAAAGCTGTTAAAGCTGTTTCAAAATTAATTTAGAAATTAAAAAGTAAATTTATAGAATCATGTCTTTTTATAGTAAGTCACAGAGGAGTTTTTTATTGGTATTGGCCTGAAAGTAATCCACAAATAAACATGTTCAATAATATTTACTGAAATGATCATTTAGGAAAGTAAACATGATACTGCCTGTGTTTGGCTGACTTTTTGGCTGTTGCAGGGAAGGCAATCAGAAGGCAGCACATCAAGCACAGCAGTGCCCCCTTCGTTTGGTTAGGGCTGTAATATTTTAACCCAAAGGTCCACCCACTACTGCACAGTCAACGTTTTAGATCTCTCTTTCCCTCTACTAATCTTGCACCTAAACCCACTTTAATGATACATCAACTGCAGCAATTAATGAACCTTTGTCCAGAAGGGGAAAGACTGTAACAGCTTAATGAGACAGTAATACATATTAAAATCAATATTATTCAGATTATGTATCTATTCTGGTCCTCCCTCTGAAAATAACTGAGACTGTAGGAGAAATGATCATTAGCATTTTGATAACAATCTTGCCAGCCTTCTGTTAAAATACTTTCTCTTTAAAGTAAAACGGATTTGTTATCTTATACAAGCAGACCACTCTAAAATTAGCATTGGCAAATTTATATTGGTTTGCATCAGATTTTAAAAAAACTTGGAAAAAAATTAATGCTAATTTGCCTGAATAATCAGACTCTTGTGCTTGTTGCTGTAGCAGTGGAAAGAAACTCTAGGCATTGACTAAGAAGCAGCCGCTTTTCATAAATACCATTTTTGTGCACAGAAAGGCACTCCTTAACCATATACAGCATTAGTTTCACTTGTCTGATAAATCATATTCCTGTTGACAGCCAACATGAGGGACAAATTCCTCCCTACCACAAATCATTAAGGTATCTTCAAAAAAAAAAGAAAAAAAGGCTGAATGCTGCAAAGCAGAAAAGGGTTTTGCACCTTTGTTCCATTGCCACTGCTAGCAGTCAAAATTTCCTCATCATCTCAGCATTCCTGAGTCAAATTATATTAGGCAAGCACTATGGTGAAAGAAAACAGTTCCATCTCTCCCTTTTTTAAATTAGTGAATCCCACAGCCTTCCTTCTCCTCCTGGCACCCAGTGCTGTGAACCAGACAGCTAAGCCTTCCCATTTTCAAAATGGGACAAGATGGATACCCGCTGCAGAAACAGCTTTAAAGTGTTCATGAGGATGTGCATCCCTCAGAAACCCCTGCCCTCGGTCAACCACATGCAAACAGACCAGTCACACCAAAAATCCCAACCACTCCGACAGGACAAGAAGCCAAACCTCAGCAGGGGCCAACCCATGCTTTGAAAGTGCCAGAAACCAAGAAAACCAAGACAAAGCCAAATAAGTTTTTCACTATTTAACCCCTCAATAGCTAGCCTTCGTATGTGAAAGACTGAGCCCAGTGCCAGGTGACAAGTCCTTCCATTGACACCCTGAAGAGTTTCATCAGCTCCTTTGGGCAGATATTCAGCTGCTCATCACGTGAGCTCACACAGGTCACCCCAGCTAACAGCAATCAGTGAGCAGCAAGTTCTGTGGAACCAATGGAAGCTATGCTCAATAGACTGGGGAGAAAATGCTCTTGATTCCAGATGTTTTACATTTTTCTTTCTGCTTTTGAAAACAAAATGTCTTTTTAATACCAAAAGTAATACTCTCTCCTTCTGTTCTTCCCCTAAGAGCCATCTCATGTACATGTATCATTAAATTAATGTCTGTTCTTTCTAACAGAATAAAAATGTTCAAATTACAGACAAAGACAATTAGATTAAATTATTAGGCACATGCTCTGGGTTTTTCTTTTTAAAGCTATTCAAACAATTTTAAAGGTTTTTCATTAATCCTCTAGCAACATAAGCAAAACTTCTCACAAAGAGGAGATAACAAGTTTAACATTACTGCTGAGGAAGATGGTAACAGAGCCAAGTGAGTAAAACACATCAGCAACCCCCACCATCACCCGACATCGTCAGGAAAAGGCATGGATCAAGCTGTCAGAGGACTCCAAACTGGCAAAAGAAAGAGGATATGGGGCTGGTGTATCGGGAGAACCTATTCCCAGGCCCACTGGCATCATGCACTAGAAAGAAATTTTTCCCATTGTTTAGTTATCGCCCTTTTTTTTTTTTATTTGCCTAATGGTCAGACCAGTAACTTTCCAGCCAAAGTACCAGGCTGCTCCAAGCAAGAGGCTTCTGTCATATTCCTAGTGCAAGACTAGGGATAAATAGGTAGCTTTCAGTTGGCACTGTATTTCCTTGTCACTCCCTCCCCAGCTGCAGAGGCACAGCTGCTGTGGGAGCTGGGCAGCGCCAAGGTCATGCAACTTTCTCAAATCCTGTAGTTTATCTTTGTCCAGGCTCTCATGTCCTATTAGAACTAATCTTGGATTCTTCCCATGACAGCTCATGGCAGATTGGGAAAACCTGTTGCAAAAGATCAGATTTTAACAAGACTGCACTGAACATGCTTGCAAAAATTTAGCTTGATATGTGATGAGCGAATGCAGCAAAGCTGAAACTGTGTGCACCCTCAGCAGTTTTGGTCTGTAGAAGTCACAAAGTCCCTGAAACCTGAATGAATCCAGTGCTCTAGAGGTCATCAATTACAATGTTGCAATGCTTAAAGACATTAATCAGAGTGAAATATTAGTTATAATGCCTTCTGAAGCTTAAGAAAAGGCTTCTAAGAAAGAATGATCTACAACTTTGAAAACAAGTGTAATCTCACAGCTGAAGATATTTCAGGTGAGTTACTGAAGTGCAAAAGTAAACTATGGTTTTTATCTGAAATTTAAGCACTGTTTCTTAAGAGAAACAGCATGAAATATTGAACAGAATAGTGAAATTAGAGGGGACAGTATAAAGACAATAGTGCAAAACTCAAGAACTACCCAGCTTTTTCAAAATGAAAATGCAATGGGATTATTAGGCTAAAATTATGAGAGAGCAGACAAAAATAACTCTACAGTATAAGAAAATACCTTCACATAGAAAGAAATCCTCCATAGCATAAATAAAATATTGTTGCAGCACTTTATGTGGCAGCTTATTGATCGTATGGACACAGCTTCATCTAGAAAGAGCATGCATAGCCTCCCCCTGACCTGCAAGCACAGGCACCTAGCATTACCAGCCAGTGCCTGCAGCCTGTCTGACCTGTTGGGCACCCAGCCAGAACCAGGAGTCTGCCTGAACACGAACTGATAAGATTAGAAACAAGGAATACAGTGTACTATTACAATCCATGCACAGCACACATCACTGCATCCCTGTGCCGACGCTCCCCGCAAACAAAGTGCAGCATCTCTGCCAAACCCCACACAACCACAGAAAATAGCCATCGTAGCTTCAGTGCATACAGCCAACACTTTCCAATTTTCCCAAAACCCAGCTTCTCTAGTTATAATTCTATGTTTGAAGGGCAGCTTCCTTCGGGAGACAGCACAAGAGGGTGAGCTAGAGCTACTGGGGCAGGTTTTCAGCTGGGAAATGTGAAGCCCAGAAAGGTCATGCAGCTCACTAGACATCAATGACCATGTTCTGCATGCGCCTTGAAAGCACAGCAGAGCTTTAGGGCAGCTGGGCAAAAATTGCCAGGGATGAAACATGCACAAGATCTTTAAGGCTGAGTTGAGCAAGCCTATCCATCTGCCTTTGAGTAACCAGCTACTGAACATGGAACCCTGTCATATGCTAAACATTACCAGGGTTCATCACGAATCATTCAGAAGGATGATGTGCAGGAATTAAACTTAGCATTCATATTTGACATCAAGAGGAGTCCTACAGAGGTATGTCACACTGGCACAACTGAGGGTTTAGGGCTAATGGCTCAAAGCCCTCTCCACTGTCCCACAACATTTTAGGTGTGACTGAGCCACTGCTAGCCACCCCAGATCAGAAGAAAAAGTTCACTGTCAGCACCGGCACCCTTTGGTCACATCAGGTCCATCACACATTTTTCTAGCTTGCAAGTAAAATAACGTCATCACACAGAAAAAATTACGAGTAAAAATACACAGTTTCTGGAAAACATAATGGACGTGAAGATGACACCTGCAAATGGCACATTTTCTGGAAAATGTAAGTGCTCAGTGAATGATGAATTATTCTGACGCAGCCCCTCAGCAATCCCCTCTCCTATACTCACTTGTTTCTGTGAAGACAGCTTCAGCTGCTGGGGTTTTAAATACTTCTGGCTATATTTTTCACAATACCCTTCAGTACGGTAGTTAATCTCCTGTGTCAAAACACATTTTTAGCCATCTGCCAGACAAAAAAAAAATCCTCAAGATCAGAGCCTTTGACACGTGGAACATCACTCCTTTTTGGATGGCTTTATGACAAAGTTCAAGTGCTGATCAGTGAAACTACAGCATCAGAAGCAAATAAATCAAAGAGAATGAACAAAAGTAGGGTAAGTCCCTGGGTTTGTGTACATGGCACACTGCTGAACAGCACTCCAGTCTGTGCAAGTCTGACCATTAAAAAGGCAAGCTGAAGACTCCCTCTGCCCAAGACAAAGCGTGTCCCCTACACAATCCTCTCCTGCTGTAATACATATAAATGCATATAAATGCCATACTCTATCCACTTCCTCTTGTGTAACCCAGGGTGGGATCTTCACCTGATAGATAATGTAACCAAAAAGGAAAGAAAACAGGGCAGCAGAGAAATACTGTAAGGTCTACTCCTTTAATCCACTGTACCCAGTCTAGGATGAGACAGAACTCTTAAAAAAAAGTGTCAGAATGTCTCTTTTGGAGAATTTTTACAGAGTAGCTGAAAAGCTTATTTAGCAAATTAGCACTGTTCCTTCTGCTTGCAAAACTTGCACGAAGCCAAGGGCTAGCAAATGGCAGCCTTGCTCCTGAAACAGTGAAATAGCTCTGCAAATATGATACACATGAGATGCATCCCGTGCAACACGGGAGTGCAACCCATCCGTCACTTTGCTCAGGCACACTGACACATCATTTTCCTTATGTGCACATCTTACTCTCCACCAGTACCTACAACCCCATCTGGTAACGCACCACATCCCTATCCATCACTTCGGCCATGTTCTCTCTTCTGGGAAAAAGGAGACATGTTTTGTTTTCTTAGGTTGTTTCTTTTTCATGCAAATGTTGTTCTCAGTTTGTATTATGAGCAAACAAGCAATAAGCCTTGCACCTGGAGTGGAAGAAGCCTGGTTTGGGAGGAAATTACTAAAAACTTGCATGCACTTAGCTGGCTATTAGATCTTAAGAACTCCTGAAAAGAAAATTAAGTGATAAACTGCAATAATTGTTAAAAAAAACCCCAAACCCCACACTCAGTAAAGAAGGCAGATTTACCATAATGCCTCAACAATCTAAGGGAGCCATTTACTTTGACAGAACCTGAATTCCCCAAGCAATTCGACAGTGGTAATGGAAACAGAGGAGCCAATAAATTATAACCTTGTGAGTAATGCGCCTACCATTATAAACCACTCTTAGCCTCCTGTCTATTCCCTGGGGGGGCACACAGTTGTTGGGATTTCCTTTCTTTCATTCTTCCAGTATGCTCTTTCAGCAGTTGGACCCTTTTATAATGTCTAATACCATACTCCGCATTTACACAGCTTTAATGCGAACAGCTCAAAATATGCAATATAATTTAGAACAAGACTTTGCTTTTTACAGGCTGAAACAGAGGCATTGGGTCACACCATTATATATTGATAGAATCCCAAATATTGTTCAGTCATGTTAGTAGGTATGTACCACTTCCAGATCTCTCATACTGAAGATACATGAAGACATATCTCAAATCATCTACAGTATTTCAGGAATATGTCTGAAGAATGGTCTCCGAAAACTTTAGAAACAGCACCAGTGCCTGCCAGTTCACCCCCAGCTCAGTCCCTCTTACACTGCCTTTAAGCAGTCTGTACAGACCAAGTCTGCAACAAACTATGGGAAAAGAAAGGCCAGAGACCCAAAAAAGAAATACAAACCTCACAGAGTTTTGCCCAAGTGATAAACAGTATGTATTGATTTCAGAAAATAGCATCTACGCAAAGAAGACTTCTCCAAAGTATAAGGTGCATAAGCAAAATACAGGCATGATAGCAAAACAGAGACTGACCCTGCTCTGTCTTCTAAGGTTAATTAAAACTCTCACAGAAACAGATCCCTGGTGTGATTCTAACATATCAGTCCAAGGATCTGGGCAAGATTGAAGTCTGATAGAAGTGACCTTGGCTCTCTGCCATTACACTTTACAATCAGCAGCTTCCTTCCTTACCAAAAAGCCCGTAATGGTATGTTCTATTTTATATACTGCATTATCTAAAATGAAAGGTAATAATTAGTAAAATAGTGTAATTTGCATTTAAGCCCCAGGCAGCAAATCTACAGCAATTTCTGAAATATATATATATCACAAAGAATCACTACTGCTTTCTTCAAGGCAGCTCAGCTGTCAAAGACCAAAACAAGAGAGAGAGGGATGTAATTCTTCTCTTCCGTATCAGCCTCAAAAAGCTTGATTCCAGCCTGGATTGTACCATCTATTGTTTAGTATAGAGAGAGGTTCTGCACTCTTCTCTCAAGGACTGCTCAGCAATCAGCTGTATCAGCAGCTCCAAGGAGGATTATTCTCCCCTGCTGCTTTTTTTAAAAGCAGATTAGTTCAGACTTTCTTTCACTGTAATGAACCTTGTAAGGATCAAGCACAATGCATTGATTTCCAGGATAAAATTGTGCCATCAGTCAAAAGGCCAAGCAAACATTTTCACAGACCCACTCTGTCCCAGCAGACCCACTGCCCCAGAATTACCCATTAACCCCAGCAAAGGGGAAAGAATCGCAGTTGTTAACCATAATAGCCAAAATGTGATTCTCAAGTTATGTAATTTTGCTTTCTGTCAAATTCAGATGGGTAACAACCCTCACAGAAATGGACAACAGAACTGCCAACGCTCACCAAAGTGCTATACAATCGAAGACAGAAAATTATAATATGCAAAGTGTTTTGATTTACTACATGATATCTGCAATAATGGCTAGGGAAGCAACTTTTTTAATGCCTGACAATTTATGGTAAAATAATTAAAATTCCATCTCCTTAAAAATTTGCAAATAGTTTTCCCCCAGCAAGCCTTTCCTTACATGTGCACACCACTGTAATATGCAAGTCTGACTAGGACTTAAAGCTTTGATAACCAGAGATTGTCTTCCTGTTGAATGGTCACAAAAGCCTAGTGAGGGTGCAAGACCCTGCCCCTCCAACACAAACAATGCAGGTGTAACCAGCAGACCCTGCCTCCCACAAGAAACACCTGCCTGGACTTCAAACCAGACCATGGGATTTTGTACTTTACCTAATGAATACAAACTTCCCTTTGTATAATGCTGAAACTAAGAAGACAGGAGTTGTCTGCTGTGACAAAGCTCCAGCACTAAGCTTAGTTGATAAACAAGAAAAAAAGAAGAAGGCAGAATTCAATTGCTTTTCTTCTTTAAATTGGACAAGTCATTATTAAATACCTGAAGCTCATTGAAGACTACAGCTCAATAATAAAGGATCTACCCTTCCAGAAATACTGCCTAGCATATTTCAATTCCAACTCCAGAACTGAATTTTATGGAACAATGTATGACATTTGCCATCACTTCCTGCAGGGAAAACTTTGAAACACCAGTATAGGTCTATTCCTTTTATTCAGGAAAAAAAACCAAAAACACCAAAAGGAAATTAGTTAATTGAAACATTTACTATAGCAATACAACTTCACGAGGAATCTCTACACTGACCTTTTCAAATCAAAAGCCTGTACACTAAACTACAGCTCAAGTGGATTTCGTTAAAGATCAAAGACAATTAAATATATCCAGTATATATATGACATTAAAAGTGAGATTAAGTTCACAGTTTTAAGACTGTCTCCATTCCCAAGTCTCCTAAAGAGGTCCAATAGAAAATTTTATCAAATCCCATGAAAGAGCAATACAGAACAGTGGGAGGAACTGATCTTGTCCCCTCCGAGCCAATGAAACCCTTGTCATGGACTTTAAAGGGCGCAAGATGGGGCACTCGATTTAAGAGTTCAATAAATAAATAAATGCACACGCTGCAGTACTCGCCTTCGATAAGTCACACACCTTATACATAAAAATGAAATTACGTTCCCTTGAGAGGGGAAGCTTCAGCTTCAAACCCCGCTCCGTTCCGGCTGTCAGGAGGGCTGTGTGTGGCTGTAACAGCACCGGCAGCGCCCGGAGAGCGGAGGGGAAAGAAAATTCCCGGGTTGAGGAACACGGCGGGCTCGGGACCGGCCGAGCGCTCCCAGAGACTTCCCGGCAGGAAGGGAGAGTGGGAGCCGGCTCCTGCCCGCACCTGACAGGCACTCGGCGCTGCCCGGCACGCCGGATAAAAGCGCTTTCGAGGCACTCCGTGATTCATAACTCCACGTCCGGCTCCGCTACACCAGAGGCGGCCCCCGGGCCCGTCGGTGCAGCAGCTGCCCCACAGCCGGGATAAACCCACCCAAAGGGGGGTGTCCCGGGGCGGTCCCGGCCGCTCTCGCCGCCCGCAGTACTTTGAGGACATCCCCGTCCGAGTTTCCCATCGTCAGATCGGGGGGGCGACACCAGCCGGCCACAAGTGCGGGGCAGGCGCACGCCGGTGCTCACGGCGGACACCCTCCACCGCCCGCGGGACGTCCCGCCGGCAAACCGGGGCCGCCCGGCGCTCCGCGGGGACGCGCGCTCGCCCG